>APFE030583591.1:10815-21283 GCA_000404065.3 Pinus taeda | reverse complement strand
TAAAAAGTAATTAGAAAAACAACTATAATCAAATAAAAAAACGTTAGTAATGCAAACAACTTAATATAATTCGGCAAAATGAATAAATTTCCTCATCATATAAAAGAAAACTTCAATACTACCAAGGATTGAGTTATTGAAGAAGATATGATTTTGACTCAGTATATTAATGGAGAGACTCGATGTTTGTATCACTTAACTTATATATTATAAGATGTTTACTTTGCAAATAACTTAATGTATAAAATCTACAAATAGCTATATTTTATTTTATTTTCACGAAGGTGTAAGTTATGTTTGAGGAATTATCTTTTCTCCCATATCAAAAAATGAAATATCTTTAGTGATGAGGGTGAGCTCATCATTTAATTTCATAACTAGTTTACTAAATTCATCATTTTCATTTTAGTTATATGATTATTCATTTATATGAATATTAGTTTAGATGGAAAAGATTTTAAGTAGATGCACCATTTAATATAGATGATCACATAAATGAGTAGATGATTTCTTGTAGCTAAAATATTATACGAAAGAATATATAACAAAATAAAAAAACATTATATAAGTAAAGAAAAACATTTGTAACAATTTATATTCCACGTATTATTATCTAACCTTTGTATCACATAGATGATGCCTTTGAATCAGAAACAAGAACTTGTAGAAGTACAAAATATACTTGTCACTACATTACAATGCATACACCATATAGGTTTTTACTTGAAAATAGATGGAAAAAAATTATACATTAAAACCCTTGATCTCTTGGCTCAAACATAGTACAACAATCCAGATAATTAAAATATAATTCAAACTTAACAATCTCTTATTCATGAAGAAAGAACCACAGAGGCCTTTGGCCTATTATTTTAAAGTACAACTCAATAGTATTCAAATAGTGCAAGTTAAAAAAACTAGAATGCAATTGGGACGAGACACAACTACAATCGAGTTAGGGTTTCACAACTAATGTAGCAATCGACACAATCTCACAGGTGAAAATAACCACAACCTGGCACTAGATAAAAGGGGAATCGTATAAGAACCTATTGACCAAAGTCAAACCTCTTGGAAACTTCCAGTAAGTTTCCAAGCGAAAATGTTTAGGGTTTGCAAAATAACCTAAATCCTTGTAGAGAATTATTTATCCGAGAATATTTGGAAAGAATGAGAGTCACGGGTAAGACAGGGGCAAGGTGGTTACCCTAACCACTATCTATTCAATCCCCTTCTTCCATGAATATGATTAAATCTGGATCGTCAATGATGAAAACTAGCACACAAATGGCATGAAGGAAGACAACTGGACATGCCAACTTCCAAAATGCATGCAAACGCATTGACAAGTCAACGTATGTGGTGAATAGTTTAATCAAATAACATATTACATTTAAAAATAATGAATGCAATGTTACACCTTTAATTACAACATTATAATGTGTGTGTGGTTTTCATTAAACCCAAGCTGAGGACGTATAATCATGGAAAAATGTTGTATTCGATATGTGGTACACACACATATAAAACAAGAATGGCTAAGGTCGTAAGGTCTAGGGCCATTATAAATAAAAAAGAGTGTTATCATTTCGACAACCCTCAAATTAAACATAAGCTCGCTAGGTAGTTCTATGATATGTGGAGAGACCCTTCATGCATAGGATATAACAAAGGTTGATTAAATAATTCCAAAGGTATAAAGAATGATAAGGGGTAATTTATCCAGGGACCATGATTACTAATGTTATGTTGCACTCATACCCAGTCTTGGTAAAAAGAAAATAAATGATAAGTCCTCTCTGTAGGTATGTTAATTTACTAGAAGTGGATTGGGTTATTACTGATCATTTGTTATGCATAGATGCTCAAATGCTATATAAATCTAGATCTTTGTTATACCACTAGGGGTATCAAATTGTGAAGATAAACTGGAAATATTTATGAGAGCAAGTAAATATGAATACGTGGCTTTTAGAGAAAAACAAGTGTCGTGTCTATTATACAAATTTCACTGTGGTAATTTATCACTTGAAGGAGGTGATGTTACAAGTGGTATGGAGCCTAGGTTGGAAAACTGTAGCCTTTAGAGCTGATGATATTTTCACTAACCAATGAATGATTACGTGTCTACATAAAAGAGAGAGAGCGAGTAGTAAATGAGAGACATAGAATAAGAAGAATGGATTAACTACAGGACACACATATTGGAGAAGAAGAACTTTATGTACACTTATGATAACAAGCGCAAATTATTACTAGAGAACTATTGGATATGATGAGAAACCTGTAGAGCGAATTAATAAATTTTTGTGCAGGGCATAATAAATTGTTGAAAGCTAATGCTAAATAGGAGAAATTGATTAAAAAATTAACTGATACTCAAACCCCAAAACATTGGAAATAGTAAGGGATGAAGAGAATCGAGGGGAAAATTCCAAATGTAAAATTGCAGAGGAAGTATCAAAAGTAAAGAGGAAAAAAATTGTTGCAACAGAGGAGCATAACTCCTCAAAAATGCAAATAAAGGTGGGGAAGAAGCCAAGCGTAGAAGTTCACAGGGAATTTCAGAAAATTAGACCCTCGACTTTTGATGGGGAAATAGAAGAAGCAATTGAAGCTTAGTTACTGAATATTAATATATATTTCCATGTATATGATTACTCCACGAAGTTAAAGGCCAAGATGACCACTTACAAGTTACAAGGAAATACCTCCTTATGGTGGGAAGAAATGAGGAGTGTCCATAATTTAGAGAGAAAAGAGGTTGATTAGGGAGAATTTTAGAGATTGTTTAAAGAGAAGTATTTAACCGAACGTTACTTTGATGACATAACAAAGAAATTTCACGACTTAAATTGGGGCAAATGTCAATGGACGAACTGGTAACAAAATTTAACCATTTATTGTGCTATGTGCCCTATCTTAAAGAGGAAAAGGCAAAAGTACAACACTTTTTTAATTATCTTCCACTTTCATTTAAGGACAAAATTGAGAATGATAATTCAAAGACTATGGATGAGGTAATCATAGAAGCTCGAATTTGTTACCAACATGCTAGACACAAGAGTGAAGGTCAAAAGTTTTGGTCGGGCAAGAAAAAAGAAAAGATGCATCAAGGAATAAAGAGGGAAATTTGGACTATATAAACAGTTTGGAAGGAGAAACCAGAGAGGAAAATGGAACATAAATGGTAATCAAACATCCAAGGCACATAATTAGTCCTAAGCTAGGACTAAGCAAGCAAAAGTTAATAAAGGTGACAATGGTAAAGACAGGGCTAAGGTGTTGGGGTTGCGTAGAACCCCATTTATTGATGTCCTTACACTAAAAAAACTATGCGTAATTTACAACATTTAAATGAAGCTTCTTAGTTAATGACATAGCTAGGAGTATACCATGCATTAATGCAGGGATGGAGGGAAGTCAAGAAAAGCACCAATCCACAATGGTGGAACTTAAAGGTACCATTCTTAACCAAAACATTTCTATATTGATATATCTTGGTGCTAGTATAAGTTATGTTAGCCCTCAAGTAGTAGAAAAATGCAAGCTTAAATATGAAAAATACTTGTGGTTAGTTCAACTAACCATAGGGATAAAAAGGAAGGTGACAAACTAGGCAGGGACCTGCCTAGTGACCTTGAATGGAATTCAAATCACCATAAATTTGAACATATTACCTTTGGGCTCCTATTACAGGTTGATAGGGATGGATTTGTTAGAGGGGCACTAGGAAATTATTGATTGTTTAAATAAAATGGTTACATGTACAACATAAAGTGGACAAGTGCAAGTCATCAAAGGTATATCTAGGCCTCTCTTTGTACGAAAAATAATTTCATTACATTTAAAACAAGTTGCAAGCAAAGGGTGCCAACTTTTTACAATACAAGTCGAGGATCAATCAACAAACAAGGTGGGAAATTTGTGGATGAGTTGGATTTCATTCAAGATTACCCGGATGTGTTTCTAAATGATATTTTGGATCTGCCACCAAAAATAGACATATATTTCTCCATAGAGTCAATATCGAGAACATCTCTAGTATCGAAGGGCCCTTACCGAATGAGCGTGCCAGAACTGAAAAAGTTGCAAATGTAATTGCAAGAAATGCTTAAGAAAGGATACCTACAACTTAGTGTGTCACTATGGTGTGCATTAGTCTGTTTTATTAACAATAAGGACAATACCTTTAGATTATGCATTGATTACCACCAATTAAATGAGTTGACCATTAAAATTAAGTATCCCCTTTCAAGGATTCATGACTTGTTTGATTAAGTCAAATGTGCGTCCGTATTTTCAAAAATAGGCATCAAATTCAGATATCACCAGCTAAGGATTTAGGAATAAGAGATACCAAAGACAACATTTAGAACAAGATACAGGCATTATGAATTTATAGTTTTACCCTTTGGACCCACAAATGCACTTGCTATGTTCATGTGTCTAGTGAATAGCGTGTTCAACAAGTTCTTAGATAATTTTGTGATGTTTTTTATAGAAAATATATTGATATACTCTAAGACATTAAAAGAGCACAGGAAACACTTGGAAATAGTGTTGCAGACTCTATGTGGCCATCAGTTATATGCAAAATTCAGCAAGTGAAAATTCTACCAAGAGAAGATACAATATCTCAGTCATGTTATATCTAAAGAAGGCATAGTTGTAAACTAAGAGAAATTAAGAGCTATACTTGACTAGACAGTCCCAAAGGACATGGTAGAAATAAGATCATTTAGGGGAATAACCAAATATTACCGTAGATTTATAGAAGGGTTTTCAATAATATCACATCCCATAACTTCTTTACAGAAGAAGGGAGTAAAGTTCGAACAGACCCAAATATGCTAGGAAAGCTTTGAAATACTAAATCATTTGTTAACAATGAAACCTATCTTACAAATAGTATACCCAAATAAATAGTCTGTTGTGTGTACCAATGTATGTTTAGAAGGATTAGGAGGAGTATTAATGCAGGAAGGACACGTGATAATGTATGAATCCAACAAATTAAAAGAGCATGAGAAAACTATGCAGTGTATGATTTTGAGTTAGCAACTATTATTCACGCACTTAAGATATGGAAGCATTATTTAATAGGTAAGATATTTATGTTAATAACATATCACAATAGTCTGAAATAATTTTTTAGCCAACTTGACATGAATGCCAGGAAAGCTAGGTGGATGACTAGACATTCTCGAAGGACATGGTAGACATAAGATCATTTATGGGAATAACGGAATATTACTATAGATTTATAGAAGGGTTTTTAATAATAGCACATCCCAAAACTTCTTTACAGAAGAAGGGAGTAAAGTTCGAATGGACTCAAATATGCTAGGAAAGATTTGAAAGACTAAATCATTTGTTAACAATGACATATATCTTACAAATAGTAGACCCAAATAAAGAATCTGTTGTGTGTACCGATGTATGTTTGGAAGGACTAGGAGGAGTATTAATGCAGGAAGGACACGTGATAACGTATGAATCCAACAAATTAAAAGAGCATGAGAAAACTATGCAGTGTATGATTTGGAGCTTGTAACTATTATTCACGCCCTTAAGATGTGGAAGCATTATTTAATAGGTAAGAGATTTATGTTAATAACATATCACATTAGTCTGAAATATTTTTCTAGCCAACTTGACATGAATGCCATGAAAGCTAGGTGGATGACATTCATAAGTGAATATGATTTTGATATAAAACATATAAAAGGAAAATAAAATAGGGTGGCTAATGCTTTATGATGAAATTCAAGACGATTGTGTGAGATAGGGGTGAGTAAGTAAAGAGAGAAATAATAAGTGATCATAATTATAAAATGATTTATGACAAAGTGAGAAGTGAAACCACACAAGGAAGATATTTGGAATATGAAATTAACAAATATGTACTGTTGATATATAAAAAGACTTTACATTCCAAATTAGGATGAAATTAAAAATTTAATTATGACTGAATATCATAACAAACCATATGCAACACACCTATGATACCATAAGATGATTTTTGCACTTAAAAGGGAGTTCTATTGGATCAGAATGAAGAGGGAGGTTGTAGAGTACTTAACAAGGTGTTAGGAATGTCAACTGGTGAAGGAAGAACACCAACATTTGGTATTATTGTTGAATCCCCTACCAATACCTGAATGGAAATGGGAGGCGATATCCCAGGACTTTATAATTGGTTTTCCAAAAACATGAAGACAACGAAATTCTATTATGGCAGTTGTAGACAAACTAAATAAGGATGCTCACTTTATTCTTGTACAAACCACTTATAAGGCCGCATAAGTGGTAGAGGATTTCATGAAATAAGTCTTTCGACTACATGAAATACCTAAGACAATGGTATCAGATAGGGATGCAAACTTCACATTGAACTTTTGTAAATATTTATTTGTTGGATTAGAAACACAATTAAACTTCAGTACAACATATCATCCACAAATGGGTGGAAGAACAGAGAGGGTTAGGTAGGTGTCAAAAGATATGTTACATATGTATGTTATGGACCAAACCACTAAGTGGGAAGATTATCTACACCAAGTGGAGTTTTCCTACAATAATGGGTATCAGGCTTCACTTAAGATGAGTCTCTTTGAAGCCCTATATGGAAGAAAACGTCATGTGCCTTTGGAATGGCATCGAATAGAAGATAGAATCTTGCTGGGACCATATCAGTCGTAGGAAATGGTGGAAATGATAAAAAAGATAAGGAAAAATATACATGTTTCCCAAGATAGGCAGAAGATTTATGTTGATCTCAAAGGAACATGTAATTAATTTAGCTTAGGATATTTTTTCTATGTTAAAGTAAAGCCAAAGAAGAGCTCTTTAAAGTTGCGGAATTTTTCTAAAATAGCTCCATGATTTTGTGAACCATTTGAGATTTTGGCCAGAGTTGGGTGGGTAGCTTATTAGCTGGCATTACCAGTACATGTTGAAGTTCATAATGTTTTTCATGTGTCTCTGTTAAAGAAGTACGTGCATGAACTGTATCATATAATCTATTTACATGTGGTACAAGTCAAACCAAAAGGAAAATTCTAGGTCAAAGCACAACAAATCTAGTACCAAAGGGAGATTACACTTTGGAATTGAGTCATCACCCAAGTTAAAGTGCAATGGAATAACTTTGGACCTAAAGAGGTTACCTGGGAGTTAGAGGATGAGATGAGAAATACTTTCCCTATGTTTCTTAAATGAATATGAAGCATGGAAGTGCACCGATAATGGTGTTTTTTTAAGGAAGGGTGTAATAGCCTTGAGAAAATGACTATATGACTTGTTTTTATTTAATTATTGGATGAGGAAATTCAATGACATGTGATAAATATTATAACGTAAATATTATTTGGAAACAATGAAATTATGAATTATTTTAATGTGTTAATCCTCTCAGGGAAAAGTTAAAGGCTAACATGAGATATTAACCCCTAGCTGTCACGAAAAAACAATTGGAGTTGGTTGTGCCTAGTGAGGCATAAGTAAACCAAATGAATCCTCCTTCTTCCAGTCTCTTCTAGGAGAAAAAAAGAAGAAAGAAAGATTACAGACCACAATATATTTTCTGAGGCTGGAGATAAATGCCATAGTGTGAGTTCTATGATAAAGAATTATGGGAGATAAAGACGATTCTTAAAATTAAACACCAGTGAGAGAGAAAGACTTTTGGAACCCAAAGAATTTAGTAGGACAACTAAGAGTTCAGGAGGTGCAAATCCAAAGAACAACTCTTACAAAGTTACTACTTTTTCCTGACAGTTAGAGGATAACTCCAGGGGAACCAATGAATGATTGGTTGAAGGTTGGGTGGAACATGGAGGCCTTTAGCTTATTCCTGAGAGGACTCATATAAGTGTAGGTTAATTTTTTGACTATAGATATAATTGTGAATGCCTTTATTATGTGAATGAAATTTATTGTGTGGCTAACTATGTGTTTTGCATATAAATTTGTATACAAAAACAGACATATGCATATAGGCACAATTTTTTGCGCAAGGAAGCGATAATATTTGTGAAAGATTGTGTGAATACTAATTGTATGTTCTACAAGAAAATTATGGAATGTGCAAAGGAAGAAATTGAACACCCATAGGGCAAAGAACTATTATACTGATTATCTGTATTTGTTGCAGGTGATGGATAATGTATATATAATTTACAGTGAATGTTTTATAAAGAATTGTTCTTATATATTATATATATATTATATATAAATATATATAATATATATAATATAATATATATATATATATATATATAATAATATATATATATAATATATATAGAATATATATATATATTACTTATAGTAGTAATTTTGTTGCAAGAAACAAAGAGATTGTCATATAGGTTAGAAAGTAAACTGTAGGAAATATCGTTATAGTTAAAAACCTTCAGTCCTGAGCGAGAGGGTTAGGACCTAGAGAGAATTCCAAGGGGTACACTATTACAAAGCTCCCTTAAGCCTGTCTGGTCTAGTATATACTCTTAGAAAAGAAACAATAAGACATAAAATAAATCAACACCAAAGATGTGCGTGTGTATACACACACACACACACATATATCCTAAAGAGAACTAGCAATGTTTGTATTTGTAGGTTCTGAACATTTAAGAAGATTGTATGTAGGACAAAGTAGTAGTTGCACAGTAAAATGATATAGAGAAGAGAGAAAGGAAGGAGTTTTATGTTCTTTAAATGAAAATGCAATAGTGCTCGACAAGAATTCTTTTGGAAATCAAGTTGTGAATGATATATATATAATATAATATATATATAAGAATACAAAAAGTAAAGAAAAACAATAATAAACTTATAATTTAACAAAGTGACAATAAAAAACTTTAAACAAACTTTAACTATATAAAAAGATATCTAAATCATATAAATTTAAAAACTAAAATAAACTTATTTATAATAGAATTTTAATATCATTAAAAAAAACCATATTTATAATTAATCTAATAAATAATTGAAACAAAAACAATTAAAATGGAATATAATTAAAATAATAAAATATAAATTAGAAGCAATTATGGCCCTAATAAATTATAATTTAACTATAACTTAATAAATTAATAATCCCTAAGATCTGTCGGCAATGCATCTCAGACATCTATTTATTGAACTGAATAATAAGACTAATTTTCCACAAATCTTTCACATCCTGAAGATGAACCACCGTTGCTGGTTTGAAACATCGATGAAAACAAGAAACCTAATGTGAGATGAATCCGGAAGATAATCTACACAATAAAGAAAAACATTTGTGACGATTCACATTCAAGGTTACATGTGCTAATACCCTCATATCACACAGATGATGCCTTTCGCTATGAGAAAAAATCAAATCGGAAACAAGAACTTGCAGAAGTACAAAAAATGTTCATAACAACATTAAAATGCATATGACATAAATGTTTTTCCATGAAAATAGATGGAAAATGTTTATACATTAAAACCCTTGACCTCTTGGCTCAAACAGAGTATAAAAATCCAGGTAATTAAAGGATAGTTTGGATGTAACAATTTCATATGCATGAAAAACAAACAACATAGGCCTTTTCCCTATTACTTTAAAGTACAAATTGATAGTATTGAAATAATGCAAGTTAAAAAAAAAATGGAATGTTGGGACAAGTCCCAACTCCAATCAAGTTAGGGTTTCACAACTAATGTAGCAATCGACACAATCTCATGGATGAAAATAACCACAATCTAGTACCAAACAATATGAGAATCGTATAAGAACATGTTGATCACAGTTGAACCTATTTTGTAGCAAGAAGGCATGAAACAAGTTGAAACCCTTTCTCTCTATAACTTGACCCCACAAAAATTCTCATAACTGCAATATGACCGGAATAACCAAGTTAGCAGAGAGTTGATACAAAGGTTACCTTCTCTAAAAGAATTCATTCAAAAATACCAAGACCTTGTCGATTATACCTGTGAAGGGAAGTGAGGTGTGGCCGCCATCTTTACCTGTAAGTCCAAGCATACCAGAACTTGGTGAGTCAAACTTTTTTAGATTGAATCCTAGAGGAGAGTTGTAATAGGCCAAGTGGCATTCCTTCAAAAGAATTTAAGAATAAGAACCAACTTACCACACTGACAATCCATCTAGGAATGGAGGGAACAAAGTCGAAACCCTCAAGCCATGGACCCATTTTGGTGTCGAATGTGAAACCCTTATGCAAATAGAGCCATTAATCTATCAACACAATAATAGTATAAGAGAATTAGAAATCTTTCACAAGATAGAAAAAGAGAAAACTGTATGCAATAACCAGAGATATAATTATAGAAAATTGATGTAAAGTCACTAAATTACCAAAAGAAATGGATACTAAGTGATCTGGTAGCATCATATAATCCTGGTAAAATAAAATAACTGTCTCTCCATTCTCAAATGCGAAAAATTTCAATTTGTTTTTAAGAG
>APFE030583591.1:0-10030 GCA_000404065.3 Pinus taeda | reverse complement strand
ATTTATAACCATATTCATTTCTATAATTCATCCCAATACACTTCCTCTTCCAAAAATCTAAGTATTCTCGATGCTTACACTATTCTAGTCTATCTCCCAAATTACCAATATCATCTTCTAAAATCCCACCCCATTTCCATATCAACTTCTTACTTGTACTAGAATACACTATTTATGAACTACTTCTAAGTGAATTCTCTTTCTCTCGAGTCACGTCCAAAAACATATATATCAATATAAAGAAATGATGTGATATAATAAAGGGAACGGGCAAACGCAACCCGATCCTATAAGGGTTAATAGTTTATTAGTCATTAAAGTTATATGTCTCTAACGCTTAAGGTTATAATAGATGGTGAATGGACAACATTATGGCATTATTGCTCGTGATACATTAACAAAGTTTACTTAGGAAGTAAATGAATAAGTAGATTGTAACATACTTCGGTAACCTCACATGAAAATGCAGGGAGTTAGAATTTTTTTATACAAATTACCCACAAGTAATTATCCAAATCACTATTCCACATTCCTCATTAACCATTAGATAGAATGTTCATCAGTACATAAAGTAACTTTCAATAGAGGACAATAAGTTGCATAACCCTTAACAACCACTGTTGTAGTACTGTTGTAATATATTAACATAAATTGTCTTATGAACCTTGCATCCATTTCATGATTCCCTTAACCAAATTAATTAATCACATACTTGATATTATGATTATCACATCAGATAAGGAATCAACATCATCAAGGAATTAACATCATCAAACTAACACAATAAGAAATCACATCATTGAACACCGATATACCCTAGAAACCTCGTGGGGTGAAAACCAGCAAATGTTTAATTTTATTATTAAATGTTTGTGAAAGCGTTCACCCCTTACTCAATGGCTTATAAGGGAGTCCATCTCTTATCCATTGTTATAAAATATTACAATGAAATACCAATTAAAATACAACATACCTAGCTAAAAGCTATTACAATGATCATGAAACCATTTACCCACAAATTACCACTCTTTATATGCTTCTGGCATGACCGTCCCATCAATGGACCATCATACAGTTCGTACTCATCCGCATGGACCATCAGTTCTTATATGTCACAATGTTAAACATAATTGTCTTTTGCACAAATCACCATCCTTTCCTGTCATTGATGTCGTCAACAATCTTTGGTAACATGATTAGATAAGTATTAATCAATCAATAATTATTTGAAAGCGATCTTTTAACATCTATTCATGTGCATACATGAGATGTAATTATAATATCACAACATAATTCTTCTTACAACATTATGCATGTATAAACAAATAATTATCAAGCATGTCAAAATAATTACCCCATTAATATGATCATTCTCGCACTAGCACAAATTCACTGTAACCATCCATTTCACTTAAAGGATAGTAGAAACTTATCTTTGTTTTTCATGCTAGTAATTAGATAAAAACTTATTTGAAGAGAGCTAACCCCTTAGCTTCTTCTTTGTCCACGTAACTAAGTAATCCTTCTCGTACAGTAGATGTTCTCTTTTAAGGGGAAGCTAACATGATAGACACTATTATCATGCATGCAAATGTAAGTCCTTTTTCGAAAAACATATTTTCCAAAATAGAGCTAATTACAAAATCTAATTTATTGACAAAGGCATGCATTGTTGTAAACCAAAACTAATGTGTTAGTGATTATTTCTTGCATGTGGATATGTGTATTTTACAAAAGAAAGGTAATACATTTATTTCAAGTAACTACGTATTTTACTTTCCATAATACTGACTCTTTTCTGTACACAAATCCATATTCTCTTTCAAAGATCTAACACAATAGTTCTACAAATCCATGTTTCTTTTTAAAATCTAACATAGTAGTTATATCTTCATACATGTAATCAACTATGGTAATCAACTATTGTTTCTATGCTTCTGCATATGTGCATATGTGTTCTTTTCACATAGTTATTTTCAGCAACCCAACATAGTTTCTCTATCATTTATGTACAAAGTTATTATGCATTTATTCCCAAGAAAGTATCATAGCAAAGTTCTCATGCATTTGTTTTCAAGAAAGTATCATAATCAACTTTTCTTTTGGGCATAAGAACGAAGATAATAACAATGATAACATTTTCTGCATTAAACCATGCAATTAAATCAAACTATCCAATATGCAACACACAAATAATTTACTTTTTAACTCACCAAAACATGTAACTTTTGTAAATTTTGCAAATAAATTAACACTATCATGCAACATATATTTTCTTGCATAAAAGATAGATGCAATGTTATATAAAGACAAGAAAGGTTACTTATCTTTTAATGCTGCAAATATATATAATAACAATTTTTATCTATATGTAATAATATATATTTTCTTTACTAAGAAAAATATATAATAACAATCTTCATGTGGATGCATTAATATATTTTCTTTACCAAGAATCACAATCTTTATCTACATATATTTTATTTACCAAGAAAAATATATATAATAACAATCTTTATCTACATGTAGTGTTATGTTTTATTTACTAAGAAAACTAACGTGAATGTATGCATCAAATTTTCATGAATTATTTTCTTTTCAAGAAAAACTGTTTAATTTACCTTCAAACCAGTGAAGATTACAATAATTAAACTAGTAACTTAATCATTTAATTTTTTCATCGTTTCAAGACCTTATGAAAATATTTTCAAGAATTAAATTAAATCACATACCTCTTGTACGCAATGACATCTTGAATAGTGGAGAAGAAACTGGCAGAGTTGCATCTCTCTGGCAAATTCGCCATAACTTTTTTTTTGTTTCCATCGCCACAGAGGGTTATTGGTCCATCTCATGGAGGTATGAGATGCTCCATCTGAGCCAACGAAACCAGAAAATAGCCAACACAACAATTAATAGAGACATAAGTATAAGGAATCCCCATTGCTTCAATGGTGCGTGTCATAACCCTTTTATTAGAGAAAAGCACGTTGCCTGAATGGATAGTGTGGTCCATTCTGTTTCAATCCATCTCGAACTCAGAAGGAAGAAAGCGCTTTACATTTCTTGCCTCCTTAATGGCTACACTCTGCAACTTATAAATATAATATATATGTTCTTTCTATAAGAATGAACAATCACTTTCAGTAAAAACAATCCTTTCATGATTTCCCCAAAGCGAATTTCATAGAAAGAGCCAGTGCATCGAATTTACAAACCCTTTCTCTTTGCCAAGATCTGAATGGGATATTTTAGCAGTTTCTTAACAACTTCTTGATTTGAAACTAATTTGAAGTAAATTAAAAAATACAAATTCTTATTTTTATTAATGCCAGATGGTTCCCTATTTTTATGAATTTCCCAGACATAAATCCATTTATATTTTAAACAATTCTTGATGGAAATAGTTTCATTAATAATAAGATAATTATATTATTTTTATGAATACCATGAGTAATTCCCTAGTTGTAATGATATTACATACTCCCCCCCTTAAAGTGAACACCATCCTCGGTGTTCATCTCTCACTGGAACATCAAATTTTACTCATGGCATAACAATCTAAACTAGACAAAAGGGGATCCTTCCTCTTTAAAAAGAATAATTTAGTTCAAATAAATATTAATAACCAAAAAAAATAGAGTTATAACATAAGAAAAATCAATAGTTATAAGAATTTATAGCTGCAACGATATGCAAATTATACTCTCCATCACTTGGCCATTATTCAAATTGATACAATACAAAACAAAATATCTATACCAACTTACTCTTACTTACCAATTACTCTTACAAGTCATGGTTACTTTTACGCAAGCACTTCAATAGTGATTGGACCACCCATCAACACTCCATGGCAAGTAACCTGGAATGTATGACTAACCAATTCAATTACATTAGTCACAACATTTTTTTATAAAATGAAATACTAATTTCTGGTGATATCTAAATCACAATGCTTTTACAAGTACATAGAGAGCACTAACAATCTAATCATCAAAATGATAAATCATTGCACCACATGCACACTGTCTTAGCTCCCGCTAAAGGCGTCCACTTTTAAAAGTACCCAAAGATCACCTAGCTCTCTAATCAACAAAATAGCCAATAACTGCACCAAGTGCAAATTGTCTTAACTCCTTATAAGACATTTACAATATTGGTGAGATAATAAAGGAACTAAAATTCCAATAACTCCTTACTGAGAACTAAGCTCCTTTTGTGTTAATATATGCATAACATATTTTACACAATTATATTTAAAATTCGTTTTTAACACAACACATAACTAAATAATTAATTTTTTCTCCTACGAGAACCATAGTGGCAAAGGAATGCTTCTTCCAACCCATGGAAACTATTTTCCACGACTAGATCGAGTCATTTAACATCCAGACAGTTCTTTGTCAAAGACCATACCAGGTCTAGAAGGGAATTCCATTGGCTAACTAACTCAAGAATTCCAATGACCACATAGGGTCCAATATAATATTCCCTTTGGCAGTGTCTTGCCTACTTCTCTGACAATGTCCCATCTATGAGGAATTTTGGGCCTCCTCTAACAGCCTCCAAATCAACAGAGTTGCCTCGGGATTTTTACCCTCTTCACCATCTTGGCCAACTCTTTTCCCTTACTGAGATCATTTATCTCTAGGAGAGGAAATTTGGGCAAGCAAGTTCCATCAATCCCTCTGGGCAGACAACCACCATCAACCGAAGGCCTTTTGGCCTTTCACTACTGTCTGACATCATGGAAAATTTTAGGGGCTAATATTCGCAAGTGGGCTAATCTTCGATGATTTTTCCAAAAAAAGATTTGCCAATTTCCATTTCTTCTAAAAATGATTCACCCAGATTTTATAGTACTTTTTTTTTATCCTAAGAATCACCAAAATTATATGGACTCTACCTATAAAGTAATTAGAAATTTGGATATTTTTATAAAATTATCAACAAACATTTTATACTTTTCATATTGGAGACCATTGAGATCCGCTAAGATTTATAAACTTTAAAATGAATTTCCATCCTTAAAATAATTAGAAATTTTGATATTTTTATAAATATATCAACAAACATTTTATACTTTTCATATTAGAGACCATTGAGATTCGCCAAGATTTATAAACTTTAAAATTAATTTCTATCCTTAAAATTTTCTTGTCTGGCATGTTAAATTTCTCTTTTTTAACACTCTTTCCCACAACAGTTTACATAATGAACCATATGAACATTATCATTAACAAAATAAACATGCATGTACACCATGCATTTACACTTAACCCTCAGTATGGGTCCACAACATCTATATTGATAGTAAACATAACTAGCATACATGTTGTATGCATTCTGATTTTCCAAATAACACAATGATGCATATGATATAACATTATACTTTCTCATTTACGGTTGTAATATGATTTTACCTTGACGGGTCTTCTTGCGGCCATTAATCTGCCACTACTTGATCCCATCAACAATGTTAGTAATAAATATGCATCATTTAACAAGTATTCACTTTATGAATCATTTCCAATTTCCACAGTGTCTTTTCATTAACAGACCAATAGATGAAATAACTACAATACTCACTTGTTTATGAATTGTAATAAGCTTAAATCAAATTCAATTCATGCATATAAGTTTTATTAGTTAGTCATGAAACACTAACCAATCACAACTACCAACCATCTTAATGCAACCATGACAAAACTTAATCAACAATTAATTATTACAATCAAGTCTCACTACTTGATTCATTGTTTATTTTCAATATTTAAAGGGGTTCTTCCAATGTCTTTTTAAAACACTTTATTGTCCTATTCAAGGATGTTCCCCATATTTACATTCATACATTCACTCATTAAAAGTCGTGCATTGTAACTTTCATGTTCATTAAATGTATCATTAATATTTCCATATTTGCAAAAGTTAGTAGTTAATTGTCACTTTCCTTAGTGAGTGTTGAATATTGTTCATAAGTGTGAAAAAAGTTTTCTTATATTTTATCTTCATTACGATTCAAATGTCATGAACATAGTTTTGCAGTAAACTTTATTACTTACTACTCCTTGCAGTTATAAACATGAATCACACATATCGTGTCAAAAGTAGTCTACTACATATATCAATTATGTCGTTAGACTCATACCTGAGTTGATGCTAACTAGTAACATACCTAGATTTCCTTTATGCTTAAAAATTCCCAAAGGCACCAGTGTTGAACCCTTTAGCTCTGATGCCACTTGTAACATATTCCGGTAACCTCACATGAAAATGCAGAGAGTTAGATTTTTTTTACACAAATTACCCACAAATAATTATCCAAATCACTATTCCACATTCCTCATTAACCATTAGATAAAATGTTCATTAGTACATAAAGTAAATTTCAATAGAAAACAGTAAGTTGCATAAAGCTTAACAACCACTATTGTAGTAATGTTGTAGTATATTAACATAAATTGTCTTATGAACCTTGCATCTATTTCATGATTCCCTTAACCAAATTAATTAATCACATACTTCACATTATGATTATCACGTCAAATAAGGAATCAACATCATCAAACTGACACAATAATCAATCAAATCATTGAACACTGATATACCCTGGAAACCTTGTAGGGTGAAAACCAACAAACATTTGATTTTATTATTAAACACTCGTGAGGGTGTTCACCCCTCACTCAATGGCTTATAAGGGATTCCATCCCTTATCCATTGTTATAAAATATTAGAGTGAAATATCAATTAAAATACAACATACCTAACTAAAAGCTATTACAATGATCACGAAACCATTTACCCACAAATGACCACTCTTTATATGCTTGTGGCATGATCGTCCCATTAGTGGATTATCCTGCAGCTTGTACTCATCTGCATGGACCATTAGTTATTATCTGTCACAATGTTAAACAAAATTGTCTTTTGCACAAATCACCATCATTTCCTGTCATTGATGTCGTCAACAATCTTTGGTAACATGATTAGATAAGTATTAATCAATCAATAATTATTTGAAAGCGATATTTTAACATCTATTCATGTGCATACATGAGATGTAATTATAATATCACAACATGCTTCTTCTTACAACATTATGCATGTATAAACAAATAATTAGCAAGCATGTCAAAATAATTACCCCATTACTATGATCATTCTTGCACCAGCACACATTCATATCCAAAGGAAACCACTGTAACCATCTATTTCACGTAAAGGATACCAGAAACTTATCTTTGTTTTTCATGCAAGTAATTATATAAAAACTTATTCGAAGAGAGCTAACCCCTTACCTTCTTCTTTGTGCATGTAACTAAGCAATCCTTCCCATACAGTAGATGTTCTCTTTTAAGGGAAAGCTAACATGATAGACATTATTATCATGCATGCAAATGCAAGTCCCTTTTCGAAAAACATATTTTCCAAGATAGAGCTAATTAAAAAATCTATTGTATGCACAAAGACATGCATTGTTCTAAACCAAAATTATGTGTTAGTCATTATTTCTTGCATGGGGATATGTGTATTTTACAAAGGAAAGCTAGTACATTTATTCCAAGTAACTACTTGTTTTGCTTTCCATAATACTTACTCTTTTCTACACGTAAATCCATATTCTCTTTAAAAGATCTAACTCAATAGTTCTACAAATCCATGTTTCTCTTTAAATGTATGTATAATACAATAGTTATATCTTCGTACATGTGATAAACTATGGTAATCAACTAGATATGTGTATTTTACAAAGAAAAGCTAGTACATTTATTCCAAGTAACTACTTGTTTTACTTTCCATAATGCTTACTCTTTTCTACACGCAAATTCATATTCTCTTTAAAATATTTAACTCACTATGTTTCTCTTTAAATATTTAACACAAAGTTATATCTTCATACTTGTAATCAACTATGGTAATCCTCTATTGTTTCTATGCTTCTGCATATCTACATATGTGTTCTTTTCACGTAGTTATTTTCAAGAACCCAACATAGTTTCTCTATCATTTATGCACAAATTTATTATGCATTTGTTTCCAAGAAAGTATCGTAACAAAGTTCTCATGCATTTGTTTTCAAGAAAGTATCGTAATCAACCTTTCTTTTGGGCATAAGAACAAAGATAATAATAATGGTAACCTTTTGTGCATTAAACCATGCAATTCAATTAAACTATCCAATATGCAACACACAAACCATTTACCTTTCTACTCACCAAAACATGTAAATCTTGCAAATAAATTAATATCATCACGCAACCTATATTTTCTTACATAAAACACATATGCAATGTTATATAAAGACAAGAAAGGTTACTTATCTTTTATGCAAATATATATGATAACAATTTATCTATATGTAATAATATATATTTTCTTTACTAAGAAAAATATATAATAACAATCTTCATGTGCATGCATTAATATATTTTATTTACCAAGAAAAATATATATAATCACAATCTTTATCTATATGCAGTAATATATTTTCTTTACCAAGAATCACAACCTTTACCTACATGAAGTAATATATTTTCTTTACTAAGAACAAAATATATAATCACAATCTTTATTTACATGCAGTAATATATTTTCTTTACCATGAAAAATATATATAATAACAATCTTTATCTACATGTAGTGTTATGTTTTCTTTACTAAGAAAACTAACATAAATGTATGCATCAAATTTTCATGAATTATTTTCTTTTCAAGAAAAATGGTTTAATTTACCTTCAAACCAATGAAAATTACAAAAAAATTATACTAGTAACTTAATCATTTCATCTTTTCATCGTTTCCTTATAAAAATATTTCAAGAATTAAATTAAATCAAATACGTCTTGTACACAATGACATCTTGAATAGTGGAGAAGAAATTGGCAGAGTTACATCTCTCTGGCAACTTCGTCAAACTTTATTTTGTTTCCATCACCATATAGGGTTATTGGTCCATCTCATGCCTCCATGAGATGCTCCATCTGAGCCAACGAAACCAGAAAATAGCTAAAATATAACAACTTCTTGATTTGTAACTAATTTGAAGTAAATTAAAAATATAAATTCTTATTTTTATTCACGCCAGATGGTTCCTTATTTTTATGCATTTCCGAGACATAAATCTATTTATATTTTAAACAATTATGGATGGAAATAGTTTCATTAATAATAAATTAATATTATTATTTTAATGAATACCGTGAGTAATTCCCTTATTGTAATGATGTTACATAGATGTAACTTATTGTAATGATGTTACATAGATGTAAAATATTGTTCCAGTACACATATTTATAATCTCAATGCCTATGGGCTACAATCCAGAATAATTTATGAATTAACTTTATCTTTCTCTACTTGGGCTCTTTTAGGTTTGCTATTCAACAACTCCTAGGTTTGTAGCTCATTTCCAATGTTTACTATGTTAATTTTCAATTTTATGAATAACTAGAACTTAATTTTCAATTTCTAATTAACTAGGCATGTATCTTCATTTGAATCTCTACTCTTTTAACTTTCACCTTTAGTACCATGATCTATTCATTCGTCATACTGATCCAATTAGAGTGCCTTTAGGTCTAAGAGGTATTTGCATGTTTTATGCCATTCATTTAAATTGGATATTTATCAAGTGTTTTTGTTTTGTTTTATTTGTTTGCTTTTTTTTTTAACTAAGAATAAAATTATGTCTATCTTTCATTATAATTTTAGATTCAATCTTATCACACCCCTTCATGGTTCTAATAGCCTAAGATTTCTATACTTGTAAGTTTTTTATTTTGTTATATGTTCTTTCATGTAGCCTTTTGGCTGTAAGAGATCATCTGCACATCATGATGATCATCTATGCTAATTGCTACTTAGAAACATTTTCATCTAAACTAGTATTGACGTAGATGATCGAACCCTACATAAATTTCCAAATATATTGACGTAGATGATCGAACGATACATTGTTATGAAACCAGCTCAAAAAAAGATAGAAAAGAGAGATCAACGCCTTAGAATTTAGCCTCTTCGAGGG
>APFE030583573.1:0-80059 GCA_000404065.3 Pinus taeda | reverse complement strand
ATTCTGGGGCATCTTCTGTTTCTTCAATATCAGATTCTTCACTGTTTGAATCATTGGTTGCTTCACAATTATATAGGTTCTTTGGTTCCTTTCCTTTAACACACCTATGTTTGGGATCCCACTTTTCACCACAACGCTTGCATTTACCCTCCTTTATCCTTTGTGCTTCCAAATTAGATTTTTCATCTTCACGACGATGTGGTGGAACATATCTTGTATTTTTTGCGTCTGCATACTGAGGTGTTCTTCGTCTTACATATGTTTTTTCGGCTTTCGACCAAAATATTTGTTCGAATTTCTTTTCGGCTGTTTTTGCTTTTCGTCTTGCTACTTCTATTGATGCAATGTCATGCATCTCAAGTTCTACTTGTAAATGGGTTTTAAGTCCCGAGATGTATGACTGAATTAAACGAGATTCTGATAACCCAGGCACTTGAGTTACTAAGGTCTCCCATTCTTGAGTGTATTCATCCACACTTCCTTTTTGTCGTAATTTGATGAGTTTTGAGAAGAATTCTTCTTCCTTTACACCTTGGAATCTTTTGAAGAATGCATCTTTAAATTTTCTCCAGCTGATGACGTGTGTTGTCTTTTTCCACCACATATACCAGTTATATGCTTCTCCCTCCATTTTCATGGATGCATGTCTGAGTTCTTCGTCATCATCAATAATGTCATATATCTCAAAGTATTCTTCTGCTTTATTTATCCATGCAACAGTGTTTTTTTCGTTCCCATCGAATTTAGGCATCTCAACATTTACCCTCTTCTGGTATGTGGCTAACGGTTGAGCAAAAAAAGGGTGTTGATTATTAAGGGTATCCCAAAGTTGCTTGTTTGTAAAGGCAGTGTTACTTGCTTCTTGGTGGGGTGCCGCTGATTTTATTGGGGATTCAACCTTTTCATGAGAATTTGTTGACTTTGTTGAATGTGATGAGAGATGTTCTTGATTTTCTTCATCATCTTTTAATAGTTCTTCGGGTGTACAATTCGACTTTTTACACAGACTTGTCAGCATTGTTAAGACTTCTTTGAAGTTTACTCTTGTTTGGACATGTTGACTTTCCATCTTTATCTCTATTCGATTTGTTGTATCTTCAAGATTTTTGATTTTGTCCGCTTGCTCCCCAAGCTTGCCCTCGACTTCATTTAATTTTTTACTGACCTCGTCGTGGTTGTTATTTATCTTTTGCTCTGCATCCAACAACCTTTTTTGAAAATCCGCCATTGTCATTGTCGACATTGAGCGGGTTTGCGGAGGCGTGTATTTATTTGCCAGCTAAAATATTTTTCCTTCCTTCTTCTTCTTCTTCTTCTTCTTCTTTTTTTTTTTTTTTTTTTTTTTGTTTTATAAATTAATTTATAATTAATTAAATTTTTATTATATATTATTATTATTTATATTAATATAAACTATAATATATATAAATTTATAATTTTATATATATATATTATAAATTAAAAGTTATAATTATATAACTTTAATTAAATTATATTAAAATAAATTAAAATATGTCTTATATATATTATATATTTTTATATATTATATATAGATATAGACTTTAAATCACTTTATAAATTTTTTTTTTTTATATATATGTCAATTATTTTGAACCGTCACGTTGATTAACTTAATCCTTTGACTTATGCAAAAAATTATATCGACTATCGAATATTACGGCAGGCTGGCAAATTATATATATCACCGCAGGCTGGCTTCGATGGTGGTGTATTGGACAGATGGTGGTGTATTGAACGGACGCAGCGGGGACGGGGGACGCAGACGGACCGCTGGCTACGGTCGATGGTGGAAGGTCAATGGTGGTGTATTGGACAGATGGTGGTGTATTGAACGGACGCAGCGGGGACGGGGGACGCAGACGGACCGCTGGCTACGGTCGATGGTGGAAGGTCGATGGTGGAAGTCTGTGGGCAGCGGACGGACAACCGGCTGTGGGCAGCAGCCGGACGGACAACGAATGGTATTTAAATGGTGGGCACAGTTGGATGGAAGAAAACACGGGCCAGGTAGACGGTAAGTGTTGGGTGTTTAGACAACAACAGTGGAACTGGGACCAAAATGAACCTGGAATGTGTTCCTCTGGACCAAGAACGAAACTGCTCTGATACCAGATGAAACAGAAAATGCTAGAACGCAGAATAAATATATAAATATTTTATTAAAAGATATGAAAAATTACAGATGATGAGATTACAATTGCGGGAGCCTGGCTTATATACCGCCAGGAACACCCTTTGGGAAAGGGCATGATCTTATGATCGTGCCCTTTCATCTAATTTAACTAATTTTTAATAATAACCTAATCTAACTAATTTTTATATAACATCCTGGACAAGTATGTAGTCTACAACATTGAGTGTGTTGAACTCTTCCTAGTTCATCTTGAGATCTTCCATGTACCTCTATATATATGCAATTATGAATACTTAACTAGTTAAGAGGGAGTGTTCAAGAATGTAACTAGTGCCAGTCTTCATAATTGTACGTGAGTCATGATCTAATATATTTGTCAAAAGAAATTTATTATTATTATTAATTTGACTTATTAAAGCATGGGTTTCATGCATGGGTCAATAGTCATAGGTCAAGCCTCCATTGTAAGCTTCTAGGATTTTTCTATTGAGTCAGTGAAAATTTGATGTAATAAACCCTTCTTTGGAACATGATAGAAAATAATATTCAAGTGTCACCTCGCCTCCATCAAGTCGGCCTTTGTCACGTTGTAAGTCGGCCTCAAATTAATCTTCTGCTCATGTCAACTCATTTACAGGTAGCAACAACTATAAATAACCATGTGTACTGGCCCAATTTAAGGAACGATCAGTTAAGTGCAGACATTACAAAAGGGTAGTGAGGTTTCACATGACCAAAACATTACTATGGAACTGAAGTATGAAATGAAGGAACAAAACTCTATTACAACCGAAGTTTGAAGCTTATTATTGCAAGAAGCCAAAGGCGTTATTATTGTAGGAAGCTGAAGTCTTTGTAATTACAGGAAGCCAATGTCTCTATGATTACATGATGTCAAGGAGGATGAAGATGTCAAGAAGGATCAAATTTGAAGATCTGTTCTGAAAGAGGAATATGTCAAAGGTTGACTTGATGGATGGAGAGAAGTTTAGGTTAAGGTCTTGGTTGTCTCACTTTGATATGAATGTACTAAAGGAATATTTATTGACTGGGTTTTCCACTACCTAGGAGTTTTTCCCTGGCTGTGTGCCTACATCTTGTGTCCTCTTTTGTTCATTGCTTGGCATTTATCTTGATGAAAGAAAAATATAATTGAGCTAACAAGGACATATTAATTTTCACAAGTAAATGTCAAAGATCTAAGAGAAATATAATGCCCTGGATTTCTCAACAGAAACCTTCTGCTCATGAACATCCTGTAAGTTCATCTCATACTAAGAGGCCTTCTTGATAGACTTGGAGGAATTTGTTGACTACTCCTCCCCACCTGAAGTTGAAGGTTGACTTCCTTTGAGCTACTCAAGCTTCAGAGCTTCTGTTGCTTGTTCTTTGTCACTACTCAGTGTCTTTCCATCGCTTGAATAGGCTGGCCCTTTCACTTATATAGGTTGCTCTCTCTAACTCTTATGACTTGTCTCTCATCAAAGATAGATCCCTTGGGTCTGATCAATTCTTGTTAGTCCTGGAATGCTACATGAACCCCTTCTTCTACCTCATAAAGATTGAGAGAAAACTCCAATTGGGTTTATGGCACCCACAACACCTCCATCACTTATATTTTGCCTCTTGACTTAGGCTAGAAAATCACGATTCCAACTCATTTCATTGCATGTTTGGAATCATCACCAAACTCTACATGCAGTTCCGAGTCCCATTTAGTCAGGTTGTCAAACAATTCATGTGCTGTTGTCATATGCTGTGTGGGTCCACTATTTAGCAACCACTAATCCACTAGTAATGTGCTTGACTTAAGGTAGGAAACAAGTGTGAACTCGGTTTCAAACTTACTTGCAAACTCCTCCTGAGCTTCTGCTGATGCAGATACAATTGACTACATGCCCTTTCCTTCTTTCTTCCTTTTTAGACATTGCGAATCATAATGTTTTATCTTCTGATAAGAAAAGCACTTGACATTAGTCAAACTCCTTGTTGGGTTGTGACGTTGAATCCTCACCTTTGTTAGTCAAACCTTTTGCTCCTCGTTGCTTGAATGGCAAGAGAAAGATTCTCATCATCCCCACTCTTTTGTTGTCCTCCAAATAGTCCATTTTGAGGTTTGGAACCAAAAATGGCTACTTTGGTACCGAACCAACCTTTTTTCACTAAACCACCTAGTTTCAATGTTGCACGAAGCGGGGACGCGGAAGCGTCATTTTCCAAAAATCTAGGAAGCGAAGTGTCTGTGGAAGCATCTGCTATATATATATATATTTACATTTTTTTTCATTTATACTCAAAACAAACATCCCAAATACCAAATTAGTTGTAGAAGACATGAAAACATGCATATTTTTGCATAAATCAAGATAGATATAACATCCATTGTACATTAATGATTAATTATTTTAGCATCAACCATTTAGATGCATCAACCATCTAGAATCTAGATTCTTCTCCTCTTGTCTAGCCTTCGCCTCTACCTCGATTGTCTAGGGATATTAGTCAACATTGCCCAATTTTGATCAAACTCCCTAATTCAAGACTTAAAATATGGTACAGAAAGCTTAATATGCTTGATCGATGATTTTGACTTGATTGAAAGGTAAGTTTTTACTAAGGGCGTGACAAAGGAGTTCAACAATTAACACCACCAACACTAAGGTACATATAGGGCTTGGTGCTCTTGATTAAATGCTAATCACATACCTTCATACTTGATATAATCTAATGAAATGCCACAATCCCATTGATCCTGAATTCCTAAAAACTGTTAAGTCTGTTGAATTACGAATAGGATATGAAATTCTATTTTCTCCATATGAAGTCCAATGAAGTTGGAACCACTCTCAAACATCCTGAGTCATTTCATGGTAATGTTAAAAATTTAAGTAAAAGGATGAAAATGAAAAATAAAGGAGAATGCCACTTTTTTTAACATTACCATGAGGGAGCATCTGTTATATTTATATTTTTTTTGCCTTCATTCCTCACCCTAACCCAAGGTGGACCCACCCCCAACAAGCAAATTCACCAAAAAAAAAAAATCGATTTTTTTAGGCCGTGCGGTGCTTTTTCCAGAGGCGTACGCTTCACCCTCCGAAGTGCCACGCTTCGTACGGCTGAAGCGTTGTACGAAGCGCGCTTCGGAGATTCGGAAGCGTGCTTCGAAGTAAAGCTTCAGAAATTTCCAGGAAGCGTCCAAAACAGGTGGGCGTGCTTCCAAATTTTGGAAGCGCGCTTCCGGGGATGCTTCCTGTACGAATCCGCACGAGACACGCTTCGGGCCTTAGAACCGAGGGGAGGGGGGACGCTTCCTGCAACATTGGCTAGTTTTGTACCTGGCTAGTTTTGTACCAAACTAGTCAGTTTCATACAATTTGACCAAGGATTTTCCAAACACAATGTAAAAAAAAAAAGTAAAAAAAAACTGAGTGGTGCAACCTAATATTTAAGCCTATGGTCCTAGTATTTCTATGCAATTCATGGTAATGTTAAATTCTTAAAGTAAAAGTGGCATTCTCCTTTATTTATCAATTTCATCCTTTTACTTAAACTTTTAACATCACCATTAAATGACTCAAGATGTTTGAGAGCGGTCTTGTCCTCATTAGATTTCATATTGAGAAAGTAGAATTTTAGATCTCACTCAAAATCTTGCAGACTTAATAGCTTTCCAAGATTTCAGGATTAGGGGGATTCCAATGTTTCTGTTGGATTTTGTCATGTAAGAGGATATGGAACTAGTATTTAATCAAGAGCACCAAACCCTTTATTTACCTTGTTGTTGGTGGCATTGCTTGTTGAACTCCTCTAGCATAACCCTACTAAAAATGTACCCATTTTTCGAACAAAATATTGACTTGACATACCATGTTTTATTCTTATTTCTTTTAGTGCTTAGAGGGTGATATTGATGACTAATATCCCAATATAGACAATGATTTTAATGATATGTAGGTATTTGTTGTTGCATGATATTTTTTGGATGCTAGAGGCCATCTAGAGCCTATTTCTTGATGTATTTTCGGTTCAGAGACAGATTGCACTCAATGCTATTTTAGTTAGGTGCACCCTTACATTCTATATAAATGAGAATTTTTGCTTATTTGTGCACAAATGGTTTTGATTCATATGGATGCACATGAATATATATGTTCTTCTTTAAAATTTGATTCTTTTATGTGTTTTTGGTCCGGTTTTTGTATTGGTTCTAGTCTGATTCTGACTGGTTCGCGGTTCAGAGGGTTTTCCATCTTGATCACTAGCTTGGTTCCAATAACATTGATTTCTCCTAGATCTCCTTCTGAGTGAAGTCATCCCATAGTCAACTCCAATTTGGTAGTTTCTCTCGTGCTAGAACACCTATCACAAATGTAGCCCATGGTTTTTTGAATTCACTCAGGGCTATCCTTACAAGCTTCTCATCTAACACGACTACTCCAACAACTCCAAGATCATATTGAACTTGTTGAATACTAGTGAGGTATGATGCCATTGTGTCTGATTTAGTCATCTTAGTGTTCTTGAGTTTTTCCCTCAACACCATTTTGCAATTATGACGATCACTCTGATATAAACTCATGGGAGTGATCCACATCTCATGGGCACTATTATTTCCTAATATGTGAGGGATCACATGATCCTTGACCCCATCCATGATGATACGCCTAGCTTCACATCTTTCAAATTGTGGTTTGCCAAAGTTGTGGTGTCTAAAGGAATTGTAACCTAGTGTCTCACATGATCTCATAGGTTGTTCTCCATGAGAACCAATGCTATTCTCTCCTTCCATGGAGTAAAATTTGATGGCCCTTCTAGTTGGTCGGCTGCCTCTTGCCCATGATCTATTGTTCCTACTACTCGTGAATTTATCTATTGGCTTGTCGGCCTTATTCATATCACAACCTTCGAGCTTGACCTTGTTGACTTGTGGCCCAGTGTTACCACTGCCGCCTTGACTTTTTGCTGATCAATTGGGTGGGTTTGACAACCCACTCAATGTTGTTGGTCCTTCCTTTTTATTTATTTTTTACTTTACTTATGGTTCCCTTCAACACACCCTGCTCGAGATTAGCTGAGGCTGATAAGTTCCTGTTTGATGTAACCGATGAATAGTTGCAATTTCTTGATGTTGCAAGCTGTGCAATGTGTGACTTGTGTGATATGATTTAGGAATGCTACGATTGACCCTGACCCAAAATACAAACTAGTGAATGGGATTATTGCAAGGGGGGAGACGATGTAATGGAGATGCCATATAATTGCCTCGAGAGGCGCTCTACAACCCAGTGCACACGGGAGATGTTGTCAGTGGTCACATAACATTACATTAAAAAAATAATATATGTGTGTGTGTGTGTGGGCTAATATATGTATATGTGAGATTGTGTGTAACGCTACTTTAAAAAAATAATAATAACATTACTTTAAAAATCGATGTCGGCCATAAATAAAATACTTCAATTTTCACGTTTGTTTTGGCATTGGATCCATGTAGCCTGTAAAGTTACTTTTTTTTGATATGTTTGCCTTGGCGTTGGCATTGGGCATTTGTCTGGATATGCTTAGAGGTGGGGAGAATATTAAGAAAAATGTAATTATTACATTCTCTCTAATATTTTTGCCTACCTCCATCCACTTTTTACTAGGTTATATTGGGTAAAATATAATATTTTAATATTACATTTCACCTAATATTCCCCCCCAACTAGCTATAGAAAATGATGGCATTGGATCCATGTAACCTGTAAAGTTAAAACTTTTTATTGATATGTTTGCATTGGCATTGGCGTTGGTGTTGGCATTGGGTCTGGATATGTTTAGAGGTGGGGGAAATATTAAAAAAAATGTAATTATTACATTTTATCTAATATTTTTGCCTACCTCCATCCACTTTTTACTAAGTTATATTGGGTAAAATATAATATTATAATATTACATTTCACCTAATATTTTACCTCAAGTGGTCCACTTCTTATTGTAATTTTTCTTTATATTTGAAGTTTGAAAGTAAACAAACTCAACCATAAAATTAACTATAGAGTAAAATGTAATATTTAGGCTAAAATGTAATAATATTACATTTTAATTAGGATTATTGTAATATATATTTTATCCAAGATTCACTCTTTATTAAAAATTCACTTTTTACCCAATTCAATTTTTATTTAAAAAATTCTTTATATTTGAGGTTCATAAGTAAACTTAACTCCTATGTAAACATTTGATCCCAGTATGGTAGAGATGTTGTAATATTTAACATTTTGACTTAGTAAAAATAAAATAAAAAAACATAAAATTAATAATTTTAATTATAATGATAATTTTTAATTAATAATTAAACCAGCCTAAATCCATCTCTTAACTCCAAATCTATCAAGCGCCGAGAGGGATCAAATCTCTAGTCACTCTAAAAAAGGTTTGCATCTCAAGATATTTGATCCCTTTCGGCGCTTGGTATATTCTGGAGTTAAGATGGATCTAGGTTGGTAAATATAAAAGTTATATTATATATATATATATATATATAGAGAGAGAGAGAGAGAGAGAGAGAGAGAGAGAGAGAGAGACGTTATAGCCTTCATGAAATAAAATCGCCTAAATAATCAAGAGGCACAATTTATCATGGGGATAACACTTTACAATATATTTATGCATTAGGATGACTTCTATCATTGTAACCGTCTTTTATATAAATATATAGTCATTGCATTACAGTTTCAATTGTGCATAAGCACTTTCATGCTTATTACGTTATGCTAGTGGGTTTTGAAGTACTTTTTATACTAAGATTTCCTTCCTGCCAAAATATGCACATGTAGTGCATTATTTGTTATGTCCACGTATGCGGTATATTAGATATGATTTGCACCTTTGGAGCTTGCTCTTGCTCTGGCCATGACTGATAAATTCTGTGATGTCATTATATATGTTTTCTTGTATATTTTTGAAAGCTCTCTTCTTTGAATTGCTTTATCTGTATTGTCTGATCTCCAAGGTAAGGATCTTCCTGGTGACCAAATAGGATATATTTTCAGAATTTGTGCCACATTATATTGGTTACTAATTTGCATCCAAATATATTTTCATTGCCCTTCCCTATCAGGTGAGGGTATTGAAAAAATTCATTGCAAATGATTGATCTATGATGAATTCCGAGTGTCCCATATCTTCCCGTTTGAAAATGGAGAAAAATGCCATGATGACGTTTCCCAACCTTGGCTGAAAGATAGATAATACACTTTTTCAGGACTATCTATAACAGTGGAATTGAAAACATTGGATGCATTTTTGCTTTGGCTGACCTTATTTTCTATATCTTATATATTTGTATAAGGCAGTATAGTTGGGCAATTCCCTTTGCAACTTGGATTTACATTTCAAATTTATGTTTTCAAATGGTAATATTTCACATTTTGGACGGTTTTTCAATGTTTTCTGGTCCTAACTTCGATATGTTTGTTTTGTGCAGGTTATGAAACAATCTGTTATGCCTCGTGTTCATGGGTTGGCGCTAAAAACTACAGTTGCTGCTGTAAGATTCTTGCAGCTCATCATAAAATTATTGAAAGAAGAATAAACTGATAAAAAGGAACAAAATAAATATTAAATAGTAAAAACTTTGAAACCTTGCAAGGGAAATAAACTATCAGGGTTCCATGGGGACACGTCTTCCACGGGGGAGCCTTGGAGGTCCCTTGATAATTAATGGTAATAATAAATTCTTAAAGTAAAGGGATTGAAAAGGTAGGAGGGATCTATAGAAGTATCTTTCCAGTCCATAGAGCTTGGATCATAGGTCTGAAACTAATGGCAACATCCCATTTACTCGAATTTTTAACATTCATTGTTTCTGGATGTTTGAGAGTTCCAACCTCATCGGACTTCATATGGAGAAAGTAGAATTCCATATCCCATTCAGGATTCAGCAGATTTAACAGCTTTCAGGATTTCAGGATTGACAGAATTAGTGTTTCGACTTTATTGCTGATGTGACCATGCCAAGGGTGATGCCTTTTTTATATCTAACTATTTTTCCTTGGCACAATGAATGGCAGGTGCGAGTAAATGCATTGCAATGTTTAGGAGAACTGGTACATTGGCTAGATAAGCAAGCGGTTCTAGAGATCTTACAAACATTACAAAGGTGTACTGCTGTTGATCATTCTGCACCTACACTAATGTGTACTCTCGGTGTTGCAAATGCAATATACAAGCAGGTCTTTCTGTCTACCATTTTGTGTTTCCTTACGTCAATAAAATTTTAGCATTAATGAGAATTTGACGTGAACTTGACTGAGGAAATGGAGCTGGTACTAGCATGCATCTTCTACAGATTTTGTTATTTCTATAATGCTGCAGATCTTGAGATTGTGAGCTTGAGTTGTTAATTATGTTTTGAAGTCTCTCATTCATTACTTACTGGGGCATTTGATGTTCAGTATGGCTTAGAGTTTGCAGCAGAACATTTGCTTCCTCTCCTTGTCCCGTTACTGGTTGCACAACAGTTGAATCTTCAACAATTTGCCAAGTACATGCTCTTTGTGAAGGAGATCCTTCGGTATTGAATCATCTCTTGATTGTGGCTGGTGTTAAGATCTTATGCTACCAAATAGATAATATTATGTCAATAAAGTACTTTTCTGCTATGTGCAACCTAACAGGAAAATTGAGGAGAAGCGTGGTGTGACTCTTAATGAAGTAAGTCCATCCTCGGATGTCAGCTCAACATCTACCATAGGAATGGATGGATCTAATGTTGATTCCCTGAAGACAGTGGGTGTGATTTCAGCCACAGTAGGGAAATCTAGCAGCTCATGGGATTCAGAAGATTGGGGTTCATTTGCTAAAGGTCCAAAAAGCAATAGCACCTCAAATAATATGTCTACCCTAAATGGCAATTCATCGTCTTACAACTCAATGACAGCTTCTGTTCAGAGCTCCAGTGTGCTAAGTGGAATGCAGTCAATTCATTCTAGCCCTTCTACATATGCATCATCTGTCAGTTCGACATGTGCCCCAGTAGATATTGAGTGGCCACCTCCAGCACTTGCATCGGCAGCACCTAAGCTTTACATGTCTCAATCAGGTTCCTCATCAGCTTTTACCGAATATGGAAGTTGGTCATCTGGACATCATGGTCTTCAGGAGGCAGCAATTGAGAAATCAATGTCTAATGGTCTTGCTGATGTATCTGTTGGACCAACCTCCAGCATTGATGACATTGATCCTTTTGCTGACTGGCCTCCACGTACTAACAGTGGATTCAATAATCAATCATGGGACCGAATTGGTGCAGGTTCAATGAGTAGTTCAGGCAAAGCTCCTGTTCAAAATCCTACTAGTTCATTGAGCTGGTCTACCTTAGGTCCAAGCATGCCAAATGGTTCACTGGCTGTTCCTGCAAACCAACAGCAGTTAGATATTGGTTCAATATTTGCATCTGCTAAGACTGAACCTGCGGCTTTGAAGATTGCTCCACCTCCACCTTCTGGAATGGGCAGAGGAAGAGGAAGAGGAAAAGGAAGAAGTCAAATCCTTTCTAGTAATTCTTCCCGGAACAGTAATGCAAAGCCACCTGCTGACCAGTCTCCGCTTCTGGATTTGCTTTAATCTCCCTCCCGTAAGAGCTATGGTGAAGCTTGTTTCTATGTGAGTTATTTAATTTGCCGTTGTGTCCAAATATTGTGTGAGAAATAAGAGGAAGAAGTGGCCATGATCTATATGGCAAGGTTATCGGTCATCTTGTTGTTTAAGCATGGCCGTGTAATTATTAGCATTATTCTTGAGCATGCAGTTGCTGTTTTGGATCATCTCATGCTGTTGTATTTTAGCTTCATATTCTAAAGAGATCTTGGAAGACAAAAAGCACTTCAGAATGATAGTGCAAAGGCCTTCATTATTAAAAGTATGGATACTCGGTTAATTTTGTAGGTTTATGGGAGATTTTTTTGTCATGCCAGACAATGAGTCTTGTAACAGTAAGGAAAACAATGTTCAAGTTAGTCAGCCAGAATGTGGTTTATTGCTTACAGCATCAACTATATTGTTTTTTCTTCTACTATCTTCTTTGACAGTAGGCTTGGATGTTGTTGGCTACAGAAAAAATATATTGCGGCTTGAAAGCCATTCACATCCATCTGCTATTTTTGGACTAAGCTAGACTTACTAGTAACTACAAATCATCTGTAAAATTCTACGGACATCATTGTAATTTGTCATTCATGACATTTCCTCTGTAGTAAAATATTCCACAGGAGTTTGATTTTTGTTTGCATTAGGATAACGGGTATCTAATTGATGACCCTTCGAATTTCCATGCAGTAAAAGCCCGAAGATCATAAATTTTTGCCACAGAAAACACAAAGCTCAGGCCAGTGTTCTTCATATCAGGATTCAGTACTTCGCAATATTATGACATTGCTTTTCTTATATCCATTTTCTGTCATGTAAACTTTAATACTATTTTGCACCAAGTTTTGGAGATGTCGGGACAGGGGCACAGGTTATGGGAGACAGATGGAAGCTACACCTTAATTTCTAGGGCCTGGGCAAACAGAGATGCAAACAGTGATTAAAAATAAAATTTAAAAAAGTAATATTAAAATTTTCCGAAGATAGTTTCTAGAACATAGGACTAGATACAGGTCAATAAAAACAGTGATACTTGTAGCTCTGAAAGACCTACAAGAAAAGTGTAGATATGGAGTGCAACTAGCTACCAAATATACGAACCAGAACTGTTATGGCTGTCCCCCATTTACAAATTATATACATAATATTCCAGCATGCAATGCGTAGTTAATATGTGTCATAGTTTGGAATTTTAACCAGTGAGAGACAGCGCCACATTGGTGCCAGTTAGGATAGGGGGTGTCCAGATATTCTCAAAACCATCAATGGATGTGTGCTACACCTTCAGAAACATCCATGGATGTGTGGGAAGTCTTCCACCTCCCCAGGGAAGCCACCTTGTAAATGCAGACTACCCTCTACAATCCCCAAGCCCCTAGGGATGGGTAAAGCAGGGGATGTGTCTCCTGGGGGTGGGGGCAACTTCCTGTGAGACTTTGCTTTTATATAATAGAGGATCACGAGTTCAGTGAGAAGGATGAAAGTACAGCGAATATTCATACTTCTTTTAATTCTTGTCCATGCAAACAGAGAAATATGTAATTAAGTTGTAATTAGCACACGAAACACTTTTCAAACCCCACGATGCACTACTTGTTACTTAAATGAAATCTAGTAACAGGTCGATAAACAGGTACATTTATGTCGCAAATGCGTTTTTCACACTCCCAATTAGGTAAACCTGATAAATAACAATGATACTAGCTGTGAGTATTTGTGTCATGCTGAAGGATTTTAAATAATGTGCTCTCTTTTAGAATCAGACGTGCGATAATATTCTTTAGGATATGGCATTCTAACACCGGCAATGATAAAGTTATGCTTGGCTATAATTTGGTGAAATCAAATGGGAAGTTCAATATATTACTCTCAGACTTTTGCATGGGAAATGTTAAACGGCAGTTTTGCATGGGAGACACTCAAGTGCATTTTCTCAATGGAGTTGTTATGTGACATTTGTTGACAGCTAATATATGTTGTGACACGTCATTTTTATTAATATTCAGGGGCATCTTTGTTAGTTATAAAAAAATGATATTTAACAATGTTTCTGGTTCACCCAATATATAATATTTAATAATTATCAGAAAACAGAGAAATGCAAATTGGAGGCAATGACATAATGTAAGCATTGATATTGAACAATTTTTTTGGTTTAGCCAACCCATAATATTTAATAATTATCGGAAAAACAGATGCAAATTGGAGGCAATGACACTAAAATTTAAAAAAATAAAAAATTAACTAACGATTAGCAAAAAAAAAGCTAAACAAATGCATATTGAAGGCAATGACACGATGGAACGTGCAATAAAAACTGAAGACTCAGAAAATAGCTAGGGAAATGCAGATTGGAGGCAATGACACAATGTATATTCAACAAAAGCTAATTATTATAAAAATATTTAAAGTATTATGGTGTGACAGTGGAACTATATAGTCATTTTTCTTTTTAAACTTATTTACGGTAAATAATGTTGTTTCTTCCTAGTAGATGAGAGAATTTGGAGGCCAATGTGAACAATGTGGCTTGATTGCATGGGCAATTCTGCAATTCTAAGTTAAAAGGTTTCATTGTTTAAGGAAAATATGTTCACCACTACTGATTTTTCATGATTGGTAAATAATGTTGTTTCTTCCTAGTAGATGAGAGAATTTGGAGGCCAATGTGAACAATGTGGCTTGATTGCATGGGCAATTCAAGTTAAAAGGTTTCATTGTTTAAGGAAAATATGTTCACCACTACTGATTTTTCATGATTGCTAAATTGATTTAATCAGCGCATGGTTCAATTTAGACAGAGACATGCTGAGGTGGTGGTTATAAGACTTCATAAGGTGCCATGTCTTTTAAGCTCTAGAATGGTCAAGTTTATTTGTTTTTTTTGGTTAATTATCAATAAATCATGTAGCTGAATCGTTGATGTTTGAATGGAAAAATAATTGGCTGTTAATAATAAATGATGGATTAACTCAAGTTACACAATGGAAAATGCAAGGGCTCTATTGGAAGAAGCGGAAAAGATTGCATATAGAGAGATTGATGTGAACTCTAAAGAAAGGAATGATCAGATAAGTTGCTTGTTAGCACTATCGGTTACTCCAAAAGTGTTTACACTATGTTTCGAGGTGCTCCATGTGATGTGAGGTGCATTATGTGTTGATTACCCTTGGTTGTATTGTGATGGACATGTACAGTGGAAATAGCTTGCTCATGGGTTGTGTTATGCAACCAGTTCATAGAAAAGATAGATCAACAACTTAAAAGTCATCATCTTTGAGGGGGGAACTTCCTCTACATTACATAAATGAACAATTCTTTGATAATTCAAATGATAAGACTTCCTTGGTATATATAGGAGTTTAAGGGGTCACAATATAATTAGAGTCTACATAACAATAATAATGTAAGGGGACAACAATAACAATAGTGTGCTTTTATGGGACACAACAATAACAACACGGGGGATACATGGGCACAACAATAACAATAAGGCGCAACACTAATAACAATAAGGGGAATACACTAGTATTATAGGGACTTAACATGCCTCTCCTTCAAAAAAATGATGTCCTCAACGCTTGAGTAGTTCCAGATGTTTCTGTATAAAATTCTCATCCTCCCATGTGGAATCTTAAGCGAGTAAGTTCTTCCACTTAACGAGATACTCTAAAATTAATCGATTCCGTAACTGTCGGGTTCTTATTTCTGTGACTGCTTGAGGCTCAAATATGAATTTTCCTTCGTCAAGTTTTGGCAACATTGTTTAAACTGGAAGCTTGTCACAAATAACCTTCTTTAAGCATGAAACATTTAGTAGTCCTAACCTTTTTTTTTGCTCCTATTCTTATATTTCCATCAACCAAAAGAAGTGTTACAATATATACAAAAAAACAAACTAAATCATGGACTCCAGAAATATCAAGACCATTCGGCCATGAATATAACCCTCCAAACTAACTAAAGGACAAGCTAACCTCACAAATGGTACTCTCGGTTAATCGATAATCCCAAGTGAAACTCCACAGTGTCTTCAATATAACTCACAAAGTTTGATCAAATCAAGTGGCCCCACAAAATTGCACGACCAAATCAGACCGTCGAATCCAGCTACGCAAACGAACGGCTCGAAGAAATATCAGAAAGCCAAGATGCTTGAGCCTAACGTCGCGATGGAGGGTGGTATTTCGTACCCCACCCTTGCCACACGTCAAGAGCCTAGTGGAATCACTCTCAAAATGCCCATACCACTTACCATTCAAAAGCACAACGATCACCTGGAAACCGCTTGGAAACCACTTTAAAGCCTGGTTAGCCAACCTGTAATAGGAGTACATGAGAATTTCCATCTACGGGAGGATCGAGCCGTCCTTCCCGCAATAGCTCACTTCGGGACTCACAACCGATGCCGCTGCTGACTGAACATAAAACTTTGTGTTGCAATATGAAGGAAAAAAGACACTGTTTAACTTACCCCAGAAGATAATGTATCCAATCAAAGTTTGCCCTTCTTCAAGGTTCCAATCGAGGAATTGTGTTTGAATTTGCATACTGAGCTTTATTCTGTGCCTTCCCTTCTTGCCCAATGTCTAAAAATTTCTCTGTCTTCTAACGCTTTTTCATTGCAGAGAGCTTTTAATCTACTCTGCGGTGCCTCCAGCCACTTCATCTCAATCTTGCTTTTTGAATTAATCACTCCTTGGTTTGCTAGTAAATCCGCTAGTTTATTGGCTTTTCGATGAACATGATTGAAGCTAACAGTTCTAAGACTCAGGAGATGTTTTTGAATTCTTTGGTACACTTGTAATAGCCTTCAATGTTTTGAGACCCTTTTTGGTGCTTTTCCACAACTGATTCTCTTAACCACATTTATAGAGATCTCTGAGTCTGCTTCGATAATGACATTTGAGCTGTGATTTAGTTTAAGAAGCTCTAGACATTGTTCCAAAGCCATTAATTCAACCATGTTATTGGTTGCTATGCCTAAATGGCAGTGGAAAGTAAAGATTATATTTCCTTCTTCATCTCTTAACATCCCTCCATAACCTATTGTTGCAGGGTTGCTTTTTGAAGCACCATCAATATTGCATTTCAGATAACCTTTCGGTGGAGGTTGCCAGATCTCCTTTTCCATTTCCAAATCCCTTTCCTTTCTGTTAAGTCCATAGTAAATGATGTCCTGCATGCCCAAATGCCTTAGAGATCTCAATTCATTCGGAGTGGGTGGGTTCTTGGGATAAGTGCGCATAGTGGTGGAAACTATCTCCTTAATCTGTTTCAAGATCATATCCATCAGGCGAAGAGGAGTAGTTTTTTCTAACTTGAAAATTCTTTTATTCCTTTCTTTCCAAACATTCTAGATAATGAAACTTGGTGTAAAGGTCCAGGCCAAATTAAGGATCTCATACTTTGAAAAGTTTTTTCTCCACTTGTTTAGGGTATTAATGATACTACCCTTATCTTTGTCTGTCTGTTGGAAAATGGTGTAAAAAGAATCCCACAACTAGGTGGTATAGGTGCAACTGTTGAGAATATGCTCCATCGTTTCCTCTTGAGCTTCACATAACTGACATTTAGAAGGTCCAATAACCCCCCTCTTCCTCATATTGTCCCAAGTTAATATTTTATTGTGAAGAACTAACCACATGAAGAGCTTGATCTTCATCCACCCTTGGTAACTCCAAAGTTGTTGCCAGGATTTCGCCAAAATACAGGGATCAAGGTTCAGGATAAATATTTTTGCTTCCTTAATGTTGAAGGAACCTTTTTTATTGAGACCCCATCTTAATTGATCCTGCCCGTCTGTTACGAAGATCTTCCTCTGTTTCAACATGTTCCTAAGTTCCTCTGCTTTTGTTTTGATGGGGCTATCCTCTTTGCATTCTATATTTCTCTATTTTCCCGAGTCATGAGGAAGATTCCAGAAATCTTTAACTTTTATTAAACCTTGGGACTCTGTTTTCTGCTTGAGGCTTATAAAGTCCTCTCTTATCAGCATTGGTTCTTGTTGCCATTTGTCTTCCCAGAAGAGAGCTAGATCTCCTGCTCTGATTTCCCAGAAGTTGTTGTTTTGTACTAGGCTTCTGTTTTCCCAGGCTTTATTCTAGATGTAAGAGCCTTTTATGTTTCCAGACATTCTTATAAGATCATTTGTTTGCCAGGAGCTAGCATATTTTTTTTCTAGGTTTTAGCCCATTGAGCTTCTAGTTCTTTAACCCACCTCCACCAGAGCTTAGCGCCTAAAACGTTACTTAGAATCTCCTGGTCATCTAAGCCTAGACCTCCGTGACTTTTGGGTTTATAGAATTTGTCCCAAGAAACAAGGGCCCATTTCTTCCTTGTTTCCTCCTTGCCCCAAAGGAAGTCTCTCTGGATATTCCTAAATTGTGGTAAGACCCCTTTGGGAGCTCAAAGCGCTGATAAAAAGAAAACGGGGATAGATTGCAGAATGGCCTTTGTCAAAATCAACTTACTAGCAAGGCTCAATGATCTGCAAGTCCATTTTTTGACTTTGTCTTGCATCTTGTTGAGTACTGGTTCCCAAATGCTTTTGTGCAATGGTTTAGCTGTAAGGGGAAATCCCAAATACTTTGAAGGGAGGAAATCCCTTTGAAAGCCCAAAATTCTGGAGATATTCCTCTGAATTGCAATGTTAGTATTAAAGAAAAAAATCTTTGATTTGGAGAGACTGACTTCCATACCTGTAGCCAAGGCAAAGTCATTTAGGATTTGTTTGTATGCTGAAGCTTCTTTGACTGTGGGGATACCCTGCAGCGTGGTGTCATCCACAAATTGTTGGTGAGTCATTGCTTGACCATTCTCCGTTAATTGCAATACCTTGATCTTTCCTGAGATTTTGGCTTGTTTAATGGATCTGCCCAATCCTTCCATCATGAGGATAAAGAGAAAGGGATAGAGTGGGTCTCCCTACCTGAGGCCTCTGGAAGGAGTGAAGATCTCTGAGGGGGAGCCATTCACCAAAATAGAAAAGCTGGAAGAAGTAACCAGAGCCATAACCCATCTGACCCAGTTGTGATCAAACCCAAAATTAATAAGGACCTTCTTGATGTAAATCCAGTTCACCTTGACATATGCTTTTGCGATATTTAATTGCATGATCATACCAGCCTGCCTTTCGCTGGTAAGCGAATGAACTACCTCATGGGTTTGAATAATGTTGTTTAGGATTTGTCTTCCTTCCACATAACCAGATTGTTCCCCTGAAATTAAAGAAGGAAGAAGAGGTTTGAGCCTGTTAGCCAAAATCTTGGATATGATTTTATACACCAGATTGCATAAAGCAATAGGTCTGAACTTATTAGGAGTTAGGGGTGAATCCTCTTTGGGGATCAGGGAGATGAAGGAGGTGTTGAGGGCTTTCAAAATGGTCCTGCTTCTTTTGGAATCCTCTACAACATTTAGAATATCCTATTTGACAACATTCCAGCAGGCCTTGAAAAAATCTACATTAAAACCATTTGGACCTGGAGCTTTGCCATTCTGCATGTCTTTAATAACCTCACTGATTTCTTCTTCGGTTATTGGTTTATTCAGGTTAAAATTATCCTCTCTAGACACCATCTTAGGGATATTTTTTGTAATTTCCTTGATGGATTGTTCTCTGTCTAGATTACTTTCCTTTGTGATGCCTCTGAAACGCTGAACCAGCACAACTTCGATATTCTTATGGGTGGTCTAAAGCTCCCCATTCTCATTCAATATCGAAGAGACTCTATTGTGCGCTCTATTGGCCATGGTGGATCTGTGGAAAAATTTGGTATTTTGTTCACCTTCTTTGAGCCATTGAACTCTAGACTTTTGTCTCCAAAAGATTTCCTCTTGTTTGCATAAATTCCCCCATTCTTGGTTGTACTTATCAGCTTGTTCACTCTTAACTTTATCAAAACCTTCTATGATTAATGCTTGGTTTAGTTCCTGTAGTTTGATTTCCACTATTTTTTTGTCTACGAAAATGTTGCCAAAATCCTCATTGTTCCATTCTTTGAGTTTGAGTTTAATGTGCTTCAGTCTTTTATGAAGGAGGAACATTTTGGTGCCCTAGATCTGCAGATCTTTGAACCACCATCTTTCAATGTTGCTAATGAAATCTTGGTGGGAGAGCCAGATATTCTCAAATCTGAAGGGTCTATTCCTGGGTGAATCAATCCCCTTGATTTCTAGTTGAATTGGCCAGTGATCAAAGCCTCCAAAGGGGAGAACTCTAGCAGTTATTTCTTTATTTGTGAGCATCAACTCCTTTGAGATAAAAAATCTATCTAACTTGGAGGCGACCTGGGTGTCACGTCCTCTTTTGTTATTCCAAGTAAAAATGCCATTGTGCATATCAGAGTCAACCAATTTCATATCGTCTGTGAAGGATTGGAACACTACTGAATCTTTACTTAGCATTCTGGTACCTCCTTTTCTTTTCCGAAAGAGATTTAATCATATTAAAATCTCCTCCCATGACTGAAGGTATTTTTGCATGTCTGCTTCTGAGATTTACCAGGGGTTCAAGAAATATGAGTTTCTCATCTATTCGTTGAGGACCATAAACATTCGTACCCAGGAAGGTGTCTGACACCCCCACTGGTTGAATGATGACTAATAAATAATTTCTTGATGCCTATGCATCTATTACGCTGACTTTTTAGGGATTCCATAGAGTGAGAATGCCCTCAGCTGTGTTCTTTGCTTTTACTTCTAGAAACTCAAATATGTTAAACCATTTTCTATGTATTTGTTTTAGTTTCTGAATGGAGCATTTTGTTTCTTGAATGAAGATTATGTCTGGTGTTGCTATTTTCATTATGTTACGTAGCATTCGTTGTTTCCTTTTACTACCTAGACCTCCGATATTCCAAGATATGAACTTCATAATTAAATATTTGTAAAGGAGTAACTGGTTAGATCTTTTATCTTACCCAAATCTATCATTAGCTTTCCACACTCCATCAAGATTTCATTTTGTTTTTTCCTACCCCTCTTCTTTCCTGGATTTCTAGTAGCTAATCCTGGAGTTGATTTCATTGTTTTCACCTCTCTGTGCTCCTATTTGTGAATGTTTTTACCTTTACCTAATCCTTTTTCCTGAGTTTGCCATAAAACAACTGTTGTATTTTGTTGCATTCTTCTTGAGGCAATAAATCTATTCCTCCTTTGGTTCCCTGCATCAAGAATCCTTCCAGATCCAGGTTTTCCTTGTCGAGAATTTCTTGTAGTTCATGATATTCCAGATCTGTTTCACTTTGAGTAATCTCCATTTCTGTTTCACTTATCATTGCTTCTTTTAGAGAATCAATATCTTGAGATTGTTTTTTGTCCTCTTCTTTGTCTTTTTCCTTATTGCCTTCCTCCTGATATCGGTTTTCTCTTGTGATTTCTTCATTCTCTTCCAGTACTTGAAACTTGTTCTGATTGATCTTCAACCACTCGTTATGTTGTTGCTTTAGCCCCTTTTTTCCCCCTTTCCCTTTACTTGCCACTTTCTGGAAGTTTTCTGAGTCCTTCATTGTATTGAGTTTATCTTTGTTGTCTACTTTACTAAGAGGGCAATCTCTGAACAGATGTCCATGTTCATGGCATCTACGACATCTGAAAGGGATATGCTCGTAGTCCACTGTCTGCACCCATTCCTCATCAAAAACTTCCAAGATGACTTCATCCTGAAACGCACTTGACAGATCCATTTCTACACATATCCTAGCAAAGGAAGTATATTTTCCTCTTCTTGTGGCTTCAGAAGCTTTAACAAAATGTCCTAGTTTATTTCCAATGGCAGCTAGCGATTCAATTTGCCAATAATAAAGAGGTAGAGAGTAGAGCCTTACCCACACTGGTACCGAAGAGAACGTTTCTCGCTCTGGGACAAAGTTCATCCTCCAAGGCCTCATGTAGAGACCGATTGCTGCAAAAAAGTAGGGTCCTCCTTCGAAAATTCTGTTTTTATCTTTGATGTTTGAGAACACCATTGTGAAGAATCCCTTTGACCCAAGATGTAGGTCAATGCTTCCTTTGGGTTTCCAGTGATACTTGATCCACGTTTGTAAAGCTTTTTCAGTGGGCCATAGTACCATGAATTTACAGATAATGGCGTAGGTCCCCATGTGTTCCCTATGCGCATGCAGAGCAGGATCATTTAATATTACTCTAAGAGTGATTTCTGCTTTTGGTTTGCAAGGTCCTTTTTGTTTTTTTGTCTCTTAAAGCCTGCCTTTTGTCTTCTTCCTCTTTGTCCTTTGTACTACTTTTTTCCTTAGTTTTGGTCCCCTTTGTTTCCTTTTCAGTATCCCTGATCCTTCCATTAGTACATTCTCTGTTGTTCCCCATCGGTGATTTACTTCTGCTAGCCACAACTTCTTTGTAGGAGGGAGCCAAGCTCCCTCCTTCGCTGCCCACCATAAGAGACGTACTCTACTGTTTTCAGAAACCTTGGTCACCGTGGCTCTCCCACTTCGTCTCTACCCCAGACTGCAAATCTTCAGTGGTCCTAACCTTAGTTACCATAAATTGAAGAGAAAAAGAAGAAATTAAAATGATCACTACAAGCTAGTCTAGTGCTTGTCTCTCAAGTAGGCAATGGAGTCAACAATGACGAGGTCAAAGATAGAGGAACATGGGTGAGGGGGTGAGGGAATAAGAAGCCTCTCTTAGAAACCATAACGACTTTAAGTAGAGATTTATAATCGAAGGAGGCATACACAAAGTTCCTTTGATGTATTCTTGAAAGACTAATTTTGCAAAGCATAGCAAAACAATACTTCATAAAAGATATTGCAATTTAGCACAAAAATCCTAATGTCATAATCCAAATGCAAGATCGAAGGAATTCATTAATAAACTTACACCATTCAATTGAGAGCCATTTCATGAATCCAAGACAATTTACCTCATGCAAAAATATCCCTCCCAAGATCATTGGCTTCACAAAGATCATATTCCGTCCAAAAGAAAAGCACAAGAGAGTTAGTGTGCATTTCCCAAGAGAGAGAAATGTTGTGAATGCGTTATGATACAAATGAAAGTGTAACAACCACACCCAACTTACCCCATGGGGGTGGCTACTACTCTTGATCTAACCCCTCTTGAGCTATTAGAAACGTATATATATATATATCTATATATATATATATATATATATATATATATATATATATATATATATATATATATATATATATATATATAGATATAGTTGAATATTGGCTAATTTTTTAATTATTATAATATATAGTTATATACATTAATTACTATATTTATATATATAATATATTAAGACCACAGACCGTTGCTGCACCGTGGCAGTCCTCTATGTCAGCCCGACGCTTTATCCCGAAGCTTCCTTTTGCCGCTCCTCTTACACCTTCGAGGTGGGGACCATTAGGACACGTCATCCTTGTCCCCATCATTGTAAACATATAAATATGTGTATATTTTATGCAGCAGAGCTCGATTACAGAAACACTGGTTTTAGCATATGCTCATTTGGGTTTCTCCTCCATTGACACATGATGCTAAGAGTCTCAACTTTATTAGTTTGACAAGGGAGTTTAAGTGTTTTTGGGAAACAACAAGGGTTTTGACACCCTTACCAATGATTCCCTACACTAACTACATTTTTGCACCGACTCAGGGCCTATGACCGTGATACAAATGTGAAATCTTCTTGCATACAAGAGATTAGGGAGCAACACAAACACAAATCCATTTTATAGAGTCTCACCCCTTTCCATTGACACTGTAAACATGCATTTTTTGACACACATAGTGCCTATGGCACAAGTATTGATACATATATGTACATCCTATATCGATATTTCTCCCTGCATTCAAACATTTAGAGAAAAATTACAGTCTTCAGAATTATTTAACTGAGATTCTTTCTTCTAAAATTATCACTACAATTTATACACATTTCAAGCCATTATGTGCAACTTAATTTTAACAGTTAAGATATATCCTTGTCTTTAACAAGGGTTCCTTGTTTCAAGCTAGATTATAGTGAAATATAAATAGAATTATTATAGGTGTTACTCAGCTAGTGTTGTCATCATTCAAATAGAAAAGAGACATTCATTCCTTAAAATTGCAGGTATAAATGAACACTAAGCTCTTATGTGCATTTGAGTATGGGAAAAGGACTCTTCGCCCGACCATAGACAACTATAACCAATGCTCACTTGTAGCTATCACCCCCGAGCCATGTTGGGTACGGGTCGCCTAGGGTCAATTTTGGGGTTAAAGGCCCAAGTTTTGGGGCTAAAGGCCCAAGTTTTGTATAAAGAATGTAAAGTCTCCGCATTTTGTGGTGATCCGAATTGGATCCATAAAAAATTATCAAGTGCCATGACTGTATCAAATCAGGACAAACTTCAAAATTCATGAACAAAGAGCGATTAGGAAGACCGCTGGACAGTGGCAGTTTGCAGTCAGCAAGGAACGACGAGGACCTTGGTCAAAGCGCGCTGAATGAGGCCCATGGAGACCGCGCAGGAGGCAAAATTGGCAGTTGGGAAGCCCAGATCAGGAAACGGAGGCCATTTCTAATGCGTTGGGAAAAACCCCTCGAAAAGGAAAGGCCCCGAAGCGCTCAGTCGTATGGGAAGCCGGGAAACCGTAGGGAAAGTGCTAAGGCGAAAGGCAGGTCCCACGCTCCAAAACCGGCGGTATATCAGAGGCACACTAGGGTGGTAAGCAGATTTGGCAGAAAATGAGCGATTCCATTCGACGCACGACGCATGTCCAATGGATGAGAGAGAAAACCGCTTATCATCACGCGCTAATGGTTGAGCAAGTCAACCGCGTGAAATGAGTGAACATCGTAGGATCTGGGGGCTCCAAATTTTGACGGCGGAGATTGCACCCAATGGGAAAACCGGATTTGACAGGGGAATTAAGTTGCGACAAACAAAAGTTTGAAGTTCGAGTTGACCGCTGAGTTGGCAGATGTGTCATTCCACAGTATAACTGAAATACCGAACCTTCGGGGAAGAGCTGGCACAGTTCGTGAGAGGAAAAGTGGCCACCTCCCTGTGAGATGTTGGCAATGATGCAGAGGCAGGGAACTCCAAGCGAATAGCAGCAGGCGATCCGAAGGGGCGAAAGAGGAAGCGAACAATTGAGGAAAAATTGGCTTTAAGCCATGAACAAACAGATAACAGAATAGACAAAAGATGAAGACAAAGAGAGCAAGAGCGAAGAAAAGACAGTGAAGCAAGAAGTAGAAAACAAAGAGCCAAGCTGACCTAAGGTAGCATCTAGCAGACAAAAGGCTTGAGAGGTTCAAGCAATCCCTATGAGGATATCTGTCGTGAATTGAGCACCACATTGGGCTCTTCTTATTAAAGACCAGAGAGGTCAAGACTTGGAAAGGAAAAGAGTCTATCTACTTTAGTGGCTTAGGGAATCCAAGAACCACCCTACCAAGCATTATCTATTTTAGAAGACTCAAATTGAGCTTCTCATTGTAAATCTCTGCTTTAAAGACACAATAAAAGAAGGCCACCACTAAAAGTTGAACCGAAGACATAGCCCTGGAGAATAGGGTGAAATCCTTATTAAATCTGTTGTGTTTTTGCATTTGCTTACTGTGTTTCTCTAACTGTTTTCCATTCTTCCAGTGTCTGTGTATTTCACAATCTGATCGATCCGTTGCCTAAAATAACATAGACACACACCAGCACATGAGTCTGTAATACCTTCATTCATTATTTATTTAACTGAGATCACTCACGAGTAAATTTTAGATCAAGTGGTATCAAAGCTTTAGGTTGTTAAGGTTAGACAAGCTTGTGTTGGTGTAACTGTTGAATGCTAACTAGATCAAAGCTCAAATTAGGAGAAGGAGAGTTGGTTGAAACTAATCCTGAAATTGGGAGAGTCTATCCTCGAAAGACAATGTGAGAGGAAGGTTCTATGGGGCCAGACTCTCAATTCATAGATAGTTTCCTAGCCATAAAGTCCATGGTAGAATAAATGTATAGGGACTTTAGAAAACCTAAGGATGAAGATTCATCTGGCTCCAAACAAGACAAAGGAGAAGATGAGTCACATTCCCATGACCACTCAAAAGGCAAAGGGAAAGAGGAAAGCTTTCTTACACCTCCTAATATCCCTAAAAAGAAAGCATCTTTGATCAAAATAGATGTTAAATTTGATCTACCTATATATGATGGAGAGTTGAATGCAGAAAAGTTGGACAATTGGGTTAGACAAATTGATGTTTATTGCAAGGTGCAAAATATCGATTCAGACAAGAGCAAGATTCAGCTGGCAAAGCCTACACCTTGGAGGCACTGCCTTGGTTTGGTGGAAAGGCAAGACCCAAGATGACATGAAAATACATGGTAAGACTATCTCTATCTAGAGTGAATTTGTTTCTGCAATCGAAAAACAGTTCTATCCATTGGCCTACATGCAACAAGCCATGATGAGTTGGAAAACTCTTCGACAGTTGAAAGGGCAAAGTGTGCAAGGTTACACTCAAGAATTTAGAAAGAGAGCATTGATTCTAGGAATCTCATTAGACTCACCTGAGACTCTGTTGAAGTACATTGGTGGTCTACACAGCTACATGAGGCACACTATCCTTATGTTTAATCCCACTAGTATAGATGAGGTATCTATACAAGCTACTCATCTAGAGGCTAGAGGAAAGAATGGAGGTCCAGAAGTTGGGAGATCATCCCAACCCACTGCAAGCAAGAATAAGGAGAAACGAAAGCAGAAATGGAAAGCAAGGAAGGCTAACACTACACAGAAAAGCAAGGCTTCATGCACTCACTGTAAAAAGGATGGGCATGATAATGAGAACTGTTGGATTCTGCATCCAAAGATGAGACCTAAGAAAAATTGTTATCCCCTTCCTTGCATAGATGATCTTTTAGATCAATTGAAAGAAGTTATTTATTTCTCCAAGCTAGACTTGCATAGTGGATACCATCTGGTCAAAGTTGCAGAACAAGATGCATTGAAGACTTCTTTCAAAACAAAGCAGGGATTGTATGAGTGGTTGGTTATGCCTTTTGGCTTAACTATTGCTCCTACTACTTTCATGAGATTAATGAATGATGTACTCAGACCTTTTCTTGATGATTTTGTTATTGTGTATCTGGATGACATTCTGATATTTAGCAAAACGTGGGAAGAACACTTAAAGCATGTTAAGCAGACACTAGATGTTTTCTTTATGTTAAACTCTCAAAATGTGAATTTAGCAAAACATCTCTGAATTATTTGGGTCATATAGTAGGGGGTGGTGAATTGAAGATAGATCCCTCTAAGTTGGCAGTCATTGTAAACTGACCTAAACCCAAATCTGCTACAGAAGTTAGAAGCTTCTTAGGAGCAACACAATATTGGAGGAATTTTATTTTTAATTGTTCCTTAATCGCAGCTCCCTTACATGCTTTAACAGGATTGAACAAGGTGTTTCAGTGGGGAGGCAAACAGTAGAAAGCCTTCGACACCTTGAAAGAAAAGATTAATACAACACCTGTACTAGCACTGCCTGATCTTCAAAGACCATTTGAGATCCAAACAGATGCCATGTGAGCAGTGTCGACACAACATGGTAAACCCATATGTTATCGTTCTGAGACATTTAATTATGCAGTAGTTAACTATCCTACATGTGATAAAGAATTGTATGCATTAGTATAGAGTGTGAAAAAGTGGAAACATTATTTAATGGGCAAAGAGACGGTGATAAATACTTATCATCAACCACTTCAATATCTACACTCCCAAACTAAGTTGTAGCAATCAAGACATTATAGATGGATAGGTTTTCTACAACAATTTCATTTAGTCATCAGATATAAAAAGGGCATACACAATAAAGTTGCAGACATGTTATCTAGACCCATTAGAAATGCATCTACTATACTTAAGCATAATTCTGTGTTACATGAGAGTTACATCGAACAATATGCTCAAGATGTAGACTTTAAAGATGTATATGCAACTTTAAGTCAGGGAAAACAAGTAGAAGAATTGGATTATCATGTAAATGACCGACTCTTATATCATTGTGGGAAGTTATGCATTCCACAAATTGAAAAAGTAAAGATAATTCGAGAGGCACACACTTCTCTAATATCAGGTCACTTTGGGGTAAGTAAAACAGTTGCATAGCTGCAAAGATTTTGTTATTGGCCAAAAATGAATATGATAGTTTCTAGATATGTAAGAGGGTGTACTATGTGTGCTAAAAGCAAGCCCAGCAATAAAAAACTAAGCTTGTACACTCCATTACTAGTTCCTTCTCACCCTTGGGAAAGTGTTTCCATGGATTTTGTTGGAAGACTACCTAAATGTAGGAAGGGTCATAATTATCTGCATGTTGTTGTGGATAGGTTCAACAAAATGTGTATTTTGATACCTTGTAATAAACAGATTGCAACTGAACAAACTGCAAAACTATTTTTTGAACATGTATGGGTTCATTTTGTATTACCCACTTCCATTGTATTTGATCGAGACACCCAATTTGTGGAGAAGTTTTGGTCAAGTCTGTGGGAACTGATGGACACCAAACTGAAGAAAAGCACATTTTTTCATCCACAAACTGATGGCCAGACAGAAGTAGTTAACATGACAATGATCCAGTTATTTAGAGGATATTGCAACAAACACCCTAAGCTTTGGGATGAACATTTATGTTATGTGCAACATGCTTTTAATAGATAAAAACATTCTTCGATACAAATATATACTTTTGAAACCTGTTTTGGTTTCACACCAAGGTCTCCTTTGGATTTTGTCTTTGGTAAAGACACCACAGTTGAGGGACATAGTGATGTGGATAGGGCAACTAGGTTCCTTGAACAAATCCAAGAGATCCACCAGGCAGTACAGGAACAACTGGAAAAGAGCCAAGCCAAATACAAGGCAAGGCATGACAAGCATCGGATGGAGCATAGTTTCCAAGTTGGTGACTAAGTTTGGCTGTATATTAGCACGGACAGGATGCAAGGTGAAGGTAAAAAGCTAAAGCCTATCAGGTATGGACCCTTCAAGATACTTGAGAAGATTGGTGAGAATGCTTTTCGCCTTGATCTACCAGCTTACATGCACATCTACTCAGTCATAAATGCAGGTTGCTGGATATTGTTTCAACCTTCACTAATTGAGGATCCCGAAGAGCAGAGTCAATTGCCTTCTATTGATGACCTGTTACCTGAATATTTTAATGAATTGCAGGAAGACACAGTTCTGGACAGGAAGGTGAGGACAACCTGTAGAGGAGATGTTGAGTACCTCAGAGTAGGGCTCAAGGGTTCAAAGCTGAGCAGTGCAAAGTGGATAGAGATTGGACAACTGAGACAATTGTACCCTCACTTAGTCGATGCTTGAAAACCAACTTTTGGTGGTCCAAAAGATTTTTCAGTGGGAAGGCCATGATCCGAATTGGATCCATGAAAAATTATCAAGTGCCATGATTATATCAAATCGGGAGAGACTTCAAAATTCATGAACAAAGAGCAATCAGGAAGACCTATGGATAGTGGCAGTTTGCAGGTACCAAAGAACGATGAGGACCTCGGTCAAAACGCGCTAACCGAGGCCCATGGAGACTGCACAGGAGGCAAAAATGGCAGTTGGGAAGCCCGGATCGGGAAATAGAGGCCATTTCTGATGTGCAATTAATCGTGCATCACTAGGTAAAACCCCTCAAAAAGGAAAGGCCCCGAAGTGCTCAGTTGTATGGGAAGCTGGGAAACCATAGGGAAAGTTCTAAGGCGAAAGGCTGGTCCCACGCTCCAAAACCGGCAGTATATCAAAGGCACATTTGGCGGTAAGCCGATTTGGCAGAAAACAAGCGATTCCATTCAGCGCATGACGTGTGTCCGATGGATGAGAGAGAAAACCACCTCTCATCACACATTAATGGTCGAGCAAGTCAACTGCACAAAATAAGTGAACACTGTAGGATCTGGGGGCTTCAGATCTGATGGCGGAGATTGTGCCCTATGGGAAAACCGGATTTGACAGGGGAATTAGCTGCGACATATAAAAGTTTGAAGTCCGATTTGACCACTGAGTTGGCGGATGAGTCATTCCATAGTATAACTGAAATATCAAACCGTCGAGGAAGAGCTGGCGTAGTTCGTGAGAGGACAAGTGGCCACCTCGCTGTGAGACGTTGGCGATGACGCAGAGGCAGGGAACTCCAAGCGAACAACAACAGGCGATTCGAAGGGGTGGAAGAGGAAGTGAACAGTCGAGGACAAATTGACTTTAAGCCATGAACATATAAAGAACAGAACATACAGAAGACGAAGAAGAGAGAGTGAGAGCAAAGAAAAGACAGTGAAGCAAGAAGCAGAAAACAAAGAGTCGAGCTGGCCTAAGGCAGCATCGAGAAAACAAAAGGCTTGAGAGTTTCAAGCAGTCCCTGTGAGGATACCTGTTAGGAATTGAGCACCACATTGGGCTCCTCCTATTAAAGACCAGAGAGGTCAAGACATGGAAAGGAAAAGAGCCTGTGCACTTTAGTGGCTTGGGGAATCCCAGAACCACCCTACCAAGCATTATCTGTTTCAGGAGACTCAAATTGAGCTCCTCATTGTAAATCTCTGCTTTAAAGACACAATAAAAGAAGGCCACCACTTAAAGCTAGACCGGAGACGTAGCCTTGGAGCATAGGGTGAACTCCTTATTAAATTGTTGTGTTCTTGCATTTTCTTACTATGTTTCTCTTACTGTTTTCCATTCTTCCAGTGTTTGTGTATTTCGCAATCTGATCGATCCGTTGCCTAAAATATCATAGGCACACACTAGCACATGAGTATGTAATACCTTCATTCATTATTTATTTAACTGAGATCACTCACGAGTGAATTTCAGATCATGTGGTCACAGAGCGCGAAGGTGTAAACAATGAAAAATGGTTCCGCCCTTAGTTTAGGTAGCTTGTGTCGACTTGATGAGATCCGCCCTTCATCCGCGGACCATGAGAATGTATAAAAAGGGAGTCTTAGAAGAGTTTAAGGCCATTTTTAGTTCAACTCTTGGTAAGTTTTTGGGCAGTTGATGGATGTAATGGGCCTGTGAGGGCTAAGAGCGAAGGGTCTTAACATAGGAAGAGGCTCTGCAGCTGAGTGCACAGAGGCCTAGGGTAGAAGTCCACAACTGAGTGTGCGGACCCCTGCAGCTGTGTGCGCAGGGAAGCTAGAGTCTGTATTGGAGATCTGAACCATTAATAAAGAGAATTATTCTGGAGAAAGCTCTGTATGAGCTATTATACTTCTATTATGAATGTTTGCGGTTATGTTATGTTGAATATTGAGTTTATGTTTTAATGCTATATTGATGCACAAATCTATGTGTTTTACATTGTCATATGAACGTAGGTAAGAATATTTGTTTACGCGATGATAATCATAATGCATGTTGAAGTTAACCGATACTTAAGCTAATCGGGGTAGACACAGAAGTAAGAATAATTACAGAGGTGCGTAAGCGTCTGAATTGACTATTTCGGGTCCGTGAAGGATGATCAGAGACCTTTGCGAAGGTTTTAAAGTTGGATAAGAGAAGTACATTGATAAGCCCTAGAGGGCTTATAGGTCTACGCGAAGGACAGGTTAGGGTATAAAACGACATCACAACTATCTTAGGGTGTGGAAATTTGGTTCTTGCATGCCCCCATACTGCTTCGGGTGAGATTTCTGTCCGCGCTCTACGAATTGGTGCCGAAAGGGCCAATAGTGTAGGGGTTTGCTTGGCTAAACAACAGTGATCTTGAGTCAGGGCCCATCAAGCCAACAAATGGTTATGTTGCCGGGACCAGGATCTGCATAACGAAATGTGTGATGTTGCATCATTGGAATCTAACTAAGAATGAGATCGAAGATTGGTTGGATAGAAAGATCCACAAATTAGTGGCATAAGAAAATATGAACCTGCGATTGACGAAAGAACAATGGTTAGACAAATACTTGTTCATAGAAATACACGAGATCTTATTCTATTCCTTCCTAGTCGAGTTGTATGAGTGGATTGCAAAATTGGCAAATGGCCAAGGAAGGTGGAGGCTTGACGATCCCATAGTTTGGACCCCAGAGTTAGTGCCGAGATTAGAAGCCTCTAAAGATAAGATTGCGTGCGTTTTCGATTATTGGCTTGATCGTATCATAGGAGGGTTTGTGATAGAGTTCGCGGTCGATACCTCGGTCAGTTACAACGAAGCAGAGTGCCACTTCTTCAAGGGGCTGCGAAGTAAGTATTTAAAATCATTAAATACTTGGATTAAGATGCTCTTGTGTGAAAAGTGGGTTATGAAAATACCTTGATGTTTGGGGCTAAACGAAGTGGGAGGAAATTCAAGAACAAGGGAAGAACATGCCCTGAATATAGCCCACTAATAGAACCCCCTTTGAGTGATGATAAGGAAACAACACATGCATCTCCGTAGAGCAATGTTCAGTTGATAAAGCAAGGGTTCCTCCGAATACCCCATCCACCCACACCACCTCTATCTTCACCTCTGCCGCATATGCCTTCACCTACACCACCACCACCCCCACCATCATTCAGTATGGTGAACTCCGTAAAACTACCTATGTTCAAAGGCGTGGAAAATGAAGATCCAGACTAGTTTTGGTTCGTCGCAAAGGCTGTATGAGAAGCTCAAGGTATCATGGATGATTAAATGAATATAAAAACTTTGGTTAGTGCTTTGCAGGATCATGCACTAATGTGGTACATTAAGTCTTGCACTAATAATCCGATGTCTACATTGGTAGATATAGAGACTGCGCTGAATAAGGAATTCAATAGACCTAAGTTTGAAGCACAATCAATTGTGGGATTTAAAGAGTTCATGATGAAGTGTGGTGAGACACCATGGTATCTAGATTATAGATTGAAGTGTATGATCCATGAAGCTAACATGAATATGAATGATGGGCAACACCACGAATGGTTTGTGGCTTTGCTCCTGCCTCATCTAAGGGTTGTGCTATCACAACAAAAGATTGGGACCCAGGTGGAAGGTCTAGAAATTGCGATGAGATTGAATGAGACACCAATGCAAGATGCTAATTTGGGGGTTTAGTAGATTCATGCGCAGTTGCATAACCTTTTCCTAGAAATGCAGAGTCTAAAGAAAGATAGAACAACTCGGCCCAAGGTGCGCGAAGAAGTTTGGTGCCCGAAGTGCAAAATCTAGGGGCATCACAAAAATCACTGTCCATTTTTCACAAATTATGTTGTAGCAGGGGGACCAATGCCTCTGAGGATGGAAGCTCCAGCAGGGCCAAGTGCACGATTCACGCTATGGTGTGCTATCTGTCAGGTAGCTGGAAAACATGCGACAAACAATTGCCATTTGCTGCAGAAATTTGTACAGACACCGCAACAACTCTTCTGCAACTTCTGTGAATCAGTGGGTCATGATAAGTTCAATTGCTGTAGTTACAAATTAATGGTGGATAGAACACCTGCATACAGGGTGCAGGAAGAAACCTGGACTCCGGACCAAGGCATTGGAGGAGCACGAGGCGACTATCAGGGGCACGGACGAGGCCGAGGTGGAGGAGGACCAGGTAGAGGTTGAGGGAAAGGCATTTGTTACAACTGTGGGGGACCAGGACACTGTGCGCGATATTGCCCGAATCCGATGCATCTGTCATGCCGCTATTGTATTTAGTTTGACCACGTGACAGAGGATTGCCCTATACTATTAGCTAAGATAAGCAAAAATGGGGTGCAACCTTAGTAGCCGACTCAAAACCTATAGATGATGAGTGATGAGCCTCCTGAGGAAGATCCTAAGGTAAATATTGTGCTGCAGAGTGGAGCGATGACTGGTGAAGATAAGGGGAAGCAGCCTGAAGAAAGTGAGTGGGTCCAAAAAGCACAAGAAAAAGAGACCAAGTTTGATCTAGAACATGTGAAAGAAACATTTATGGAAGCAAAGAAAAGCTTCGCTGATGCCTCTACCTCAAGGAGTCAAGAGAAGATGGCTGAAGAAATGGACCCGTCCATGATTACCACGTTATTGGAGACCTGCATGAAACTGCTGCGTGATAGAAAGGTTGTGAAGGGGCTACAAGAGATGATCAATAGGTGTGCTAGGAAGGAAAACGCCATAGGCGGACCGCGCGTAGTGAGAAAGATTGGTAGACATAAGATGAGAACGAGGCGTGAGATGAGGCTTAATGCACATATAGGAGAATATGAGATGGATCAAGTTATTTTAGATTTGGGGTCGGACGCAAATGTTTTATCGAAACAGACATGGGAGAGAATGGGGAGACCTACACTACAGTGGTCTCCGATTCAATTAAAGATGGTGAATCAGCAGAAAATCATCCCAATGGGAAGGTTACAGGGGGTAAGGATTGATATTGAAGGCGCGAGCGCACTAGCTGATTTTGAAGTGATACAGATTATGGATGACAAAAATCCTATCTCGCACTCCTTGAGATCGATTGGGCTACTGACATGAATGGGGTAATCAATTTGAAGAAGTGGAAGGTGATATTTGAGAAGAAATCGCTCTGTGTAGTAGTGCTCCTAGACCCTGCAGAAGGATTGTGCTATACTGAACCGATCCGCGATTATGAAAGTGATGAAGATTTGGACCAGATTTACAAGATAATGAAGTGAGATCAGGATTGGGTGAATCCGACAACAGATGGACGTATTTCATGGGACCACAAAAGTTCCTGCACAACAGATTTAGATGAAGAACTGGAGCACTGATAGAATCTACTGCATGAAGTGTCTACATTGCGCTGTAATATGATGACCAAGTCATTGCGTTGTGTATCATCAGAGGTAAGAAATTTGCCTTACTATGATGGTTTAACTGATGTTGATCACTTTTTGGATGAATTTGGGGGAGAAGTGCGAGAGAAGCATCGCTTCTAGGCCCTGGACTGGGCACTACGCCTGTGAGATGGTGGGGCACACACATGGACAATTTTGATGATTGACGTGTGTACAAAAAAATGATGAGAGTGCGGTTTGGTCACCCACAAGTGCGACTAATAGAAAAGTATGATGGGAGGAATGACCCACACGACCATTTGGCCAAATGGATTAAAGTGTATGGAGCAAAGCCTCAACCAGAGTGGTACATCTGTTTTGTCATACCTTGGATGTTATATCGATGAATTGGTACTTGGAGACAGAACTCTGTCATGGCACTGAAGAATGGGATGTTTTGCGCCTAGGATTTTTGATGATGTTCAACTTTGAGGATGGGTTTGAATGTATTGACAAAGCATTGTAGGAGGTTAAGATAATGATCTTTCGAATACTACATGATCCTCTAGATTTGATTCAACTTGATTGGACTACCCAACTGAGCCATGAAATGGAGTGCTACAATGTAACAATGGAAGAAGAAGACGGAGTCCCGAGGAATATTAATATTCCAGAGACTGAAGGTCACCGTGAAGTTGAAGGACCACAACTACAGAATCCAGACATCACTGAACTACTCAAAACTATACAAGTGAACATTGGCATGGAGGCAGAGCCGAAGTTTGCAAATATTGGGGACTACTGGGATGACACGACAGTAGATAAGGTCGCCGAATTACTTTGCAAATATCAGGATCAATTCCCCACGAAGTTTTTATATATAAAAGGGATAATAGGGGACTTGGGTGTCATGAATATCACTCTAAAACTAAACGCGAAGCCAGTTAAGCAAAGACCTTATCACCTCAATCCGAAGTATAAAGAAAAGGTCTGTTTTGAGTTGGATAAAATGCTTGCAGCAGGCATCATTGAACCAATAGAAGAGTTTGATTGGGTAAGCCCAATGGTAGTTCAGGACAAAAAACAAAAGGATGAGATACGGATATGCGTAGATCTTAGGAAGTTGAATGACGCCTGTGTGCATGATCTCTTCCCAAGTATGTTCATCAATGAGGTGTTGGATAATGTTGGCAGGCAAGAAGCATATTCGTTTACTAATGGGTTCTCAGGGTACCATTAGATCAAGATCGCGCTGGACGATAGGAGTAAGACAACCTTCATGACTGAATGGGGATGCTTCCAGTATATTGTGATTCCTTTTGGACTGAAGAACGCGTCGACGATCTTCTCACGCGTAGTCATTGCAACATTCAAATATTTCATTCACAAATTTCTGGAGGTATACTTTGACGATTGGATAATGTTTGGACTGGTTAAGCACCACATAGCAAGTCTTTGAATAGGGGCCAACGTAGGTGAAAAGGAGGCACCATTTCTATGCAACGCAGTCACAAAGAATGCTCAGCTAGGGTGCAACGCTTTGTCAAAAGACCAAAGGGTGCATTGGTTTAGGGATGCAAAGTTCTGATGCAAGGATTTCCACTAAGACTCAGTGAAATGTCTTCCTATGGTTTTTCTTTACTGAATAAGATAGTAAAGGTATGAAGAAGAGGTAAGACAAGCACAATGGACAAAGATACCACCAAGGGAATACACCACTCCCACTTTGTTCACCGATTTTTTATGTGAAATCTACGACTTCGGACAAAAGTATCTTCCCTAGTCCTCATGGATTGACCTAGAACAACAAAAAGACAAAGGGACTAATGTTTTCTTTAAAGTAAATAGATAACGGGATGAAGACTACCTAGATTTTTTGTTATGCTTCACTCATTCCTTGGCTTGAATGCTCCAATCCTAGCTCTAAACGCTATAATTAGAACCTCCATAGTCAGATAACAGAAGCCAACAGTCCATATAATCTATGCATCATCATCTATTCACTTTATTCAATAGATCAAAATGGTATTGAAATATATGAAACCATAACATTATATATATGAAAACAAAGAACTCGTTACATTAATAGAAATGGTGTGAGTTATAACCAAAAATAAGTGTTGATCTTGTGGAAGAGCTCCTCCAAGTTGACTTGTCCTTTCCTTGTCACAAAGTGCACCCCTAATCACCATAATGCATGGAAAGATATCTCCCACAATAACAACATAAGGGTATAATCACTCTCCAAAATCCAAGACCTTTCCTATGGATGGAAGTGAACCAGCCTAGATCCATTTTAACTTTGGATCTATTAAGCACCAAGAGGGATCAAATCTCTTGAGGCACAAACCTCTTTTTTGAGTGCAAAACTTGAGGAAAGGTTTGCACCTCGAGAGATTTGATCCCTCTCGGTGCTTGATAGATCTAGAGTTAAGATGAATCTAGGCTGGTTTCAGCCGTGTGTGACCAAAGAAAATATAACGAACAGATGATTGAGTTTATCAATAATATGTAAAACAATCTAATATTAATATAATAATTTTAAATATGCTAAATATGTCTCAAATTAATCTGGTCATTTTAATTTTAAATTTTCTTAATTACCTTAGTTTCTTGAGATGATAAATATTGTGAATAACTTTAATGATGAAATAAAATTTTTGAATGTAAAGTGACAATGTAATAGTGTTGAATGATAGAAAATGTGAATAATAAGAATATAGTAAATTACAAATAGTCTTCATTGTGATTAATCTCAAACTATTTTCTTCTACTATTTTTATTGTCACCCTTGTTACTTTTGTTGTCTTTTCATACTGATTATATCAAAATGATAGGTTAAATCATAAACCATTTAAATCTTTAGCTCGATATATTGTAGTAAACATCATACCTTGCCTCTCTTTCTCTCTAATATTAATAGGTTGAATTACTATAACACAAAAATCAATGTACATTGTCAATAATTTTTTATGCTTATGCAAGAAATCAAATAAGATTAGAAAACAACATTTACACCAAAATCAATGCATCTAATGCATGCAATCAAATAGGATTAGAAATCAACATTTACACTCAAATCAATGCATCTAGTGCAAGTAAGCAAATAGGTTTATAAACCAACATCTACATTGAAATCAATGCATCTAGTGCAATAAATATTCTTCCCTCTCTCCCCCCTCCACCTATATATATATAGATAGATAGATATATCCATCCCTCCATCTCTCCTTCTTTTTCTCTCTATCTGAACCCCCCAAACACACACTCCCTCACTCCATACCTATCAATCTCTCTGTCCCTCCCTCTCTCTCTCTCCATCTCCCTCTTCTTCCCTCTCTTCACTTTCCATCTATATCTTTATCTCCCTTTGTCTCTCTATATCGCCCCCAAATCATACACTCTCTTTCTCCACGCTATCTATCTTGTTGAGAAATGACAACAAGAAATTCCAGTTTAATTTGTCTTTGAATTAAACTGCAAATTAAATTCGAATTTTATTCTCATAGCAGCTTAAAATTAGTTAATTAAGTTTATTAAACTTACTTAACTTAGAAAATTCGAGTTGGAAGACTTTCTTTCATCATGTGTATTTCCTCCCTACTTTGTACGAGTCCAGTGTGAGTTAATTGTGAGTTGTAAAATATAAGGCTCAGTTTCATGAGTCCATTCGGTTAAATTAGTTCTCAAATTGATTGAGAGAACTAATAGTGAGTTAATAGTCAATGGTGTCATAAATGAACGCCACCATTGCTACTCTAGTTAACTGAATATTTACTCATCATAAAATCATGCATGTCGATTCTGAGAAAAACCTAGTTGAGACTAGAGTGCAAGGACAATGTGCAATTTGTTTTAAATTTTTCTAAGTTGTAATGATATTGCACGCATTCAAGAATTGATCCTTGAGGCATTGTGCAGTATTGAGAGGATCTATTTCCCTTTAAATACATGCTATCCTCCATAGGAATTACACATTTGAATAGAGGCTTGGAGAGCTTGTGAAGAGGCTAAGCTTTGGCCTCGAGCTTTCTTATAAGTTGGAGATTGAATTTGCTGAGTGCTGGGATTGTTTTAGGGAGAACAAGCATTGTAAGTTCATCTTGATTTTCCGGATTAATGCAAAACAATAGTGGATTTTTGAGATTTGTCTTTCCCTAGATATTTATTATGTTATGTGCCTTTGATTATCTTCCTCTATTGATTATTATTTGCTCGATGTTTATGGTCTTCCACTGTAAAATGTAGAAGTAGATTCTTGTCTCTTGCTTTAGAAATTTGCATTAGCTTGTGAATCTACAAGATTTTCTACATGGTATCAGAGCTGAGAAAATTATACTAGAGGAGATATCGAAGTCTTGAGTTTCTGGGTTACAGGTGAAAGTCGAATTTGCAATACATACTTCAATATTGGGAGATGGTATTCCATGGGTTTAGGCTTGAGTATGCCTTGGAAGGCATCTCAAATTTCATAGCCTGGAGGGACAGGATGGAGGTTGTGATAGAGGACAATGGCTTGAAGGAATTTGTTTAACAAGCAATTCCTAAGCCAATAACTACTGATGCATAGAACTTGGCTGAGTAGAAGAAGTGTGTGACGAAGGTAAGGTGGATAAACCTTGAGGGAGTTTGAGATCATATTGTTTCAAGTCTCCATGGAAAGGAAACCCCGCATACTATGTGGAAAACATTGATGAACTTGTATTAGAATAACAGTTATCAAAGGAAGTTGGCACTGAAGGATAAACTTCGTAAAATCAAGATGGAGAAAGGCGAGACGATTCCAAAGTACTTGACCAAGTTCACTCAATGTCAGGATGAACTTGGAAGTGTTGGAATCACAGTTGCCGAGGAAGATATGGTGAGCCTTGCTCTTCTTGGGCTCCCAAAGAGTTGGCATAGTTATCAGGACTCTGTCAATGGTCGGGAGAAGTTGCCAAATTGGGAACGACTATGGTCAGATTTGATGCAGGATGAGATCAGGAGGAACACCAAGGATGGATCTTCATCAAAGACATATGATGAAGATAATTGTGCCTTAGCGATTAAGGCATTGAAGGGGAAAGGTAAAATTTCCCATTCCAAATCAGATTCTTAGCATGGAGGTAAGAAGAAGGACATGACGAAAGTTAAATGCTTTCATTGTCACAAGATGGGACACTTTGCTACAAATTTTCCATTGAATAAGTCCAAGGAAAAGTCCTCAAGAGGAGAGGTGGCTGAAGCTTTGGCCTCCCAATTCGAATTGGGCTTTTCCTTCATTGCATGCATGGTGTGTTCAATGATGGGAAGTGTTTGGTACTTAGACAATTGAGCTTCATTCCACATGACTCGCGACAAATAGTTATTTAGTGAACTGGAGGAGAAATATCTCAAGATGCATATCGATATGGTTGATGACAGTAAGCATAGTGTTACTGGTGTGGGCACTATTACTTTTTAGAGGGAGCATGCAGCTCCACTCACCTTGAATAATTTTATGCATGTGCTTGGACTAATGAAGAACTTAGTATCTGTTGCCATGATTGAGGATAGAGGCTATGATGTGATCTTTTCGAAAGGAAATGAGTTCCTTCAACACATAGCGATGGGTCAAGTAAAGAAGATAGGGATTTGAATTCTGAATCTCTACAAGGTAGAGGTAGAGGATTGTGCTACTTTGAGTTTAAAAGTGGAAAATATGTTGAGCCAAGATGTTGGCGAGTTGTGGCATTGGTGATTGGTCCACTTGTATCATGGGGCTTTGAAGATATTGCAAAAAATCTCTACCATCTTCCAAAAGGTACACTTGAGCAAATTGATACATGCAAGGGTTCTACCTCAGGGAAAATACACCAAGTCTTCCTTTGGAGACAAAGACAGTCGAGCATAGTCTATTCTAGAGAGAGTCCATTCAGATGTGTGTGGACCATTCTTGACAGCATCCATGACCAAAAAGAGGTATTATGTTATATTTCTTGATGACTATTCTCATAAATGTTGAGTATTTTTTTATGCAGAAAGGGATCAAACTTTCACAAAGTTTTGTGATTTCAAAGCATTGGTCGAGAAAGAGTCTGGTAAGAAGGTTAAATCTCTATGGAGTGATAATAGTGGTGAGTATGTATCCAATGAGTTTAAGAACTTCTATGCAGCGGAAGGGATTAAACGAGAGTTGACGGCACCCCATAACCCTCAACATAATAGGGTTTCCAAGAGGAAGAACAAGAGAATAGTAGGGGAAACAAGGGTGATGTTGCATGATCAGGGCCTACCACTACACTTGTGGGTTGAGGCATGCAACAAAATGGTTTATGTCCAGAACAACAGCCCACATCAAATTCTTGAGATGAAGATACCACATGAAGCTTATTCCGGTAAGAGGTCAGATGTTGGTCAGTTCATGATTTTTGGGTCATCACTTTATTGCCATGAGAGAATATTATGTAAATTTATTTCTTTTACATTATTAAATTTCCTGAAGTGGCCACGTTGGCTCAGGTCGTGGACTGTTTCCCTCTTTGAGAGCTTTAACCACTTCAATAATGGTGTATTAATCTGTGATTTGTTTGTGAGTAGTGTCCTTTGGTGTTCTATCTAAGGAACTTACCCTGTAAATTCCTATAGATACACCCCATAATTATCGAGTGAATATGCCGAACAATCGAATGACAGTGGTTCACAGGGATATCAGGTTCGATGAGGAGAAGGCCATGCGAGTATCCCTTGAGATGGAGCTTGAGATACATGCAAATGAAGAGATTTTAGCTCCTAAGGTTGAGGTACCTCATATTTATGTGGAGCACATGCATAGGTTTAGAGAGTGGAGACATCCACTCAGGGAGAGTCTTCCAGAGAGGGAATAAAGTGCACTAGAGAGGTTGACATCTTGTTGGATGATGCATGGGAGAATGTGGGAGCACCCTCTTCTTAGCATAGACAGAGGAGGTCACCAAAGAGGTACACTGGATACATGTCACTTATGGGTGCATGTGTTGTGACAAATCCATCTGTTGGGATGGGATCCCCTAGGTTAGTTCTGGGGTTAAAAACCCAAGTTTTGATGTAAATGTTGGTAGAAAGATGTATTTTGATGTAAATGTTGGTAGAAAGATGTAAAGTATTCAAAATGTGTGGATGCAGAGTGCATATATAGTTATAAGTCAAAAGGGATTAGCCCCTTGGTTATGAAAAGTTGAGTAAATAGGTGTGCCTTAGAGAGTCTAAGGTAGAAATAGAGAGATAGAGATGGATGCTTATGTCTATGTCTGAGGAAAGGGGCAAGTTGCAAGGGGTAGGTAGAAGGGAAAAGGATATCCAGTTGAGTGCACGAAGGCCTAGAGTAGAGTCTGTAGTTGAGTGCGCGGAGGCCTAGAGTAGAGTCTGCAGCTAAGTGTGCAGAACCCTACAACTGAGTGTGTAGGACAATTTTGAGTCTATAACATTATATTAAATATCAATAAAGAAGATTGTTGGAGAAATTCACGTGTTTATCTATTTACTTATGTTATCTATGTTTGCGATACATGTTGTGATGGAATAAATGTCTTTATGAAATATTGATGTATTAATGCGCGACTCTATTGGATAAGTCTTGCTAACTGTACACAATGTATGTTAAGTATTTATGTGAGGCTTATGATACATTCTCTTATATTTATTGAATACGTAAGTAGATCTATGTGAACTCAGATCTAGGGTTGCTTTATGGTGCACATAAGTGGGAGATTCATCTGTTAAGGGTCCACAAAACCTTATCGTAGACCTTCGCGAAGGTCTAAGGGCCATTTAAGTGAAGTTGTGGTACCAAGCCTTAGGGGCTTATAGATTTGCATGAAGGCATATCTATGACAATAAAAATACATCACATTTATCTTTGGATGTGGAAACTTTGTTCCAGCATCCCCCCATACTGCTTCAGGTGAGACTTCAGCCTACGCTATGCGGGTTGATTCCAAAAGGTCTAGTAGTGTATGGTTTTGTTTGGAGCAATTAACTTTGAACCTGGGTCAAGACCCACTAAGCCAACAAATGGTTCCGTTGTCGGGACCAGGATCTGCTTAAGGAGATGTGAGATGTCGCATCACTAGAATCTAACCAAGAAGGAAATTGAGAAGTGGTTTGATAGGAAAATTCATGAATTCGTGGCGCAAAAGAATATGATTTTGCACCTATCAAAGGAACAGTGGTTGGATAGATACTTCTACACAAAAATACATGAAATTTTCTTTTGCACCTTCCAAATCAAACTATACGAGTGGATAGCTAAGTTGGAAGATGACCAAGGAAGGTGAAGGTTTGACGGTCCTATAGTGTGGACTTTGGAGCTAGTGTGAAGGTTGGAAGCTTCTGAAGACAAGATTCCGTTCATTATTGACCAATGGATTGATCAAATTATAGGAGGATTTTTGACAGAGTTCGCAGTTGATACCTCGGTCAGCTACATCGAAGCAGAGCGACACTTCTTCAAGGGACCGTGAGGTAAGTATCTGAGATCTTTGAATACCTAGATTAAGATGCGCTTGTGTGAGAAACAAGTTATGTTGTTGCCTTGATGTTCGGATCTACACGAAGTGGATGAATCTTCAGAAATTGAGAGAAAGTAGGCCTTGAATATAGCTCGTTGATTGGACCTCCTTCGAGTGATGACGAGGGAACGACACAAGCCTCACCACAAAGTGTGGTCTAGCTGATAAGACAGGGTTTTCCACGGATACATCATCCATCCCCTCCACCTCCACCTTCACCTCCATAGCATACACCTTCGCCCATGCCACCGCCACCACCATTGCCATTCCACATGTCAAATTTAATGAAGTTGCCGATTTTCAAAGGTATAGGTAGTGAAGATACAGATCAATTCTGGTTTGTTGCGAATGGTGTGTGGACTGAGCAGCAGATCACTGCTGAAAACATAAAGAAGGCACACTTAGTTACTGCTCTATAGGATTGAATGCTGACATGGTATATTAAGTATTGTGATGATCATCCTTTAGCAATGCTAGTAGATACTAAGGATGCTTTAAACAAGGAGTTTAGTAATCCTAATTTTGACTCACAGTCAGTCATTGGATTTAAGGAAATCATGATGAGAACTGGTGAGATGCCTTGGGAGTTAGATCAAAGGCTGAAATGTGTGATCCGTGAAGCTAATATGCAACTCACAGATGGTTAGGAGCACGAATGGTTTATAGCCTCGCTTCTGCCCCACCTGAGAATTTCCCTTTCACAACAGAAGATAGGAACTCAGGCAAAAGACTTGGAAATTGCAATTAGATTACATGAGACACCTATTGAAGATGCAACTTTGCAGGGAGTCTAGCAGATTCACTCGCAGTTGCAGAACTTCTGCTTGGAATTGTAGAGCTTCAAAAAAGAGAGAGGGTAGGCTAGAGGTGCGTGAGGAAGATTGGTGCCTCAAGTGTAAGAGCCAGGGGCATGATAAAGACCATTTCCCTGTCTTTGCAAATTATATTACAGGAGGGGGATGGATTCTTCTGAGGCAGGAAGCTCCAGCAGGACTAAATGTGGGGCCCATGTTATGGTGCACTATTTGTCAGTTGGTTGGAAAACACGTAACAAATAATTCTCATTTTTTTCTAACGTTCGTTCAAACACCACAACAATTGTTTCGCGATTTCTGCTATCGGTGGGCCATGATGAGTGCCACTGTCGTAGCTACAAGTTGATGATGGAAAGAACACCTACCTATCGAATGCAAGCAGAAACTCGGCCTCCAGATTAGGGCATTGGGGGAACGCAGAGGATATCAAGGGTGAGGATGAGGCCGAGGAGGAGGTAGTACTTAAGGCTAGGTTGGGAATTTCATTAAAATAGGCTTACCAAGTATCAACCAACATTCAGGAGAAGCTAATGGGCTTGCATCAAATACAACAAAAGATCAAGCTGGTCGCGGAATGACCAACTATAGAGAATCTTGTTGAAGAAGTTAAGCAAGTAGCTACGTAGAGCGTTGTTGAGGTAGCAATTGTGCAGGTGGAGCTGGGGGATCTTTGCAGCAACATCACTGCGCCATCTGAGTGACTCGAGGGTGAGTCACGACCTTTTCATTGGGGGCCTGTTGGGATGGGGTCCCCTGGGTCAATTCTGCGGTTAAAAACCTAAGTTTTGATGTAAATGTTGGTAGAAAGATGTAAATTCTCCACAATTTGTGAATGTGGAGCACGTAAATAGTTAGAAGTCAAAAGGGGTTTTAGCCCCTTGGTTATGAAAAGTTGAGTCGGTTTTAAGATCCACCCAAGGTCCACGGACCATGGGATTGTATGTAAACATCTATAAATAGGTGTGTCTTGAAGAGTCTAAGGCAGAAATAGAGAGATCGAGATGGATGCTTATGTCTATGTCTAAGGAAAGGGGCAAGTATCAATGGATAGGTAGAAGGGAAAAGGCTCCACAACTGAGTGCGTGGAGGTGTAGAGTAGAGTCCGCAGCTGAGCGTGCAGACCCTTGCAACTAAGTGCGCAAGATAGTTTTGAGTCTGTAACATTATATTGAATATCAATAAAGAAGACTGTTGGAGAAATTCATGTGTTTATTTGTTTACTTCTGTTATTTATGTTTGTGATATGTGTTGTGATGGAATAAATGTCGTTATGAAATATTAATGTATTAATACACGACTATGTTGGATAAGTCTTTCTAACTATACGCAATGTATGTTAAGTATTTACCCGAGGCTTATAATACATTCTCTTATGTTTATTGAATACGTAAGTAGATCTGTGTGAACTCAGATGTAGGGTTGTCTTATGGTGCACATAAGCGGGAGATTCATTTGTTAAGGGCCCGCAAAACCTTATCGTAGACCTTCACAAAGGTTTAAGAGCCGTTTAAGTGAAGTTGCAGTACCAAGCCCTAGGATCTTATAGATCTGCCCAAAGGTAGATCTAGGGCAATAAAAGACATCACACTGAGCTCTGGATGCGGAAACTTGGTTCCATCATCCCCCCATATTTCTTCGGACGAAACTTTAGCCTGCACTATGCGAGTTGATGCTGAAAGGGCCAGTAGTGTAGGGTTTTTTTGGCGCAATTAACTTTGAACCTGGGTTAGGACCCACTAATCCAACACCATCTTTCTTTCAGGAAGAAATGCAACAACTGGTCTAGGTTGATGTGATGGTGGAAGAGTATGACTCCATTGTTCAAAATAGTGTTTGGGATGTGGTCCCGAGACCGGAGGACAAGTCAGTTGTGAGCTTCTATTGGCTTTACAAGGTAAAGCAAGATGCATATGGTAGTGTGGAGAATCATAAGGCCATATTTGTGGGATGTGGCTTTTCACAGGTATAGGGGATTGACTATGATGAGACCTTTGCTCCTGTTGCAAGGTACTCATCAATCAAATCTTATTTTTCACTATCAGCACAGATGGGTTGGAAGATCCATCAGATGGATGCGAAGACTACCTTCCTCAATGGCATGATTGAGGAAAAGGTGTACATAGAGTAGCCTGAAGGTTTTGAAGCCTTGGATCGTGAGTCGCATGTGTGCCGATTCAAGAGAGTGTTGTATGGGCTGAAGAAAGCACCCCATGCTTGGTACACCAGGATACACATCTACTTCACTGGGCTGGGCTTCACAAAGAGTGAAGCGGATGCGAACATGTATCACACAGTGGTGGAAGGTAAATTGTTGATCATTTTACTTTATGTAGATGATCTTACATTGATAGGTGATGAGAAGATCATAAAATATTGCAAGGAGGACCTTGCAAGAGAGTTTGAGATGAAGGACATGGGGCTAATGCATTACTTTATTGGCATGGAGGTATGGCAGGGAGCTGGGGAGTTGTTTGTATCTCAGGGTAAGTATGCCAACGAGATACTCAGGATATTCTACACGGAGAGCAGTAAACCTATGGAGATTCCTCTAGCTGGAAACTGGAGGAAGGAGGATGATACTTCAGGGGAAGTAGTGGAAGCTAATGTTTACAGGAAGGTTGTGGATTCACTCATGACTTGTTGAACACAAGACTGTATATGTGCTATTTAGTTAACCATCCTTGTCAAGCGATGGTTACGCCTACCAAGTTTTATTGGAAGGTGGAAAAACAAGTATTGAGATACCTCAAAGGCACTAATCACTTTGGGTTATGGTACAAATGGACAAAGGGAGTGAAGCTCCAAGGCTTCACCGATGCAGATTGGGCAGGGAGTCCATCCGATAGGAAGAGAACATTAGGAGGGATATTTAGTATTGGGTCACCGATAGTTTCTTGGTACAACAGGAAACAAAGATTGGTTGCATTCAATTCGGCAGAGGCAGAGTACATGGCTGTAAGTCAAGAAAAATGTGAGGCTATCTGGATGAGGAAGATCCTGGTTGGTTTGTTTTCTCAACAAATGGATCCGAAAATGATTTATTTTGATAATCAAAGTTGTATCAAACTCTCTGAAAATCTAGTCTTTCATGATCAATCCAAGCATATTGATATCTGGTATCATCATCTTAGATTTTGTGTATCAAGGCAGATCATGTTGTTAGATTCATTCCCACAGAGGAGCAAGATGTTGAAATCTTGACAAAGGTATTGTCAAGATGTAAATTCAAGTTTCACAGGCACAGGATTGGGGTAGTTGATAATCCATTTCTTGTTAAGAGAGAGTGTTGAGAAATGGAAATAAGAAAGTCCAACTTAATTTGTCCTTGAACTAAATTGTGAACTAAATTCGAATTCTATTCTCATAGCAATTTAAAATTAGTTAATTAAGTTTATTAAACTTACTTAACTTAGGAAATTCAAGTTAGAAGTCATTATGTCATCATGTGTATGTTCTCCCTACTTTGTAGGAGTCTAGTGTGAGTTAATTGTGAGTTGTAAAATAGAAGACTCAGTTTCATGAGTCAGTTCAATTAATTAGTTCTCAAACTGATTGAGAGAACTAATAGTGAGTTAGCAGTCAATGGTATCACTAATGAACTCCACCAGTGCTATTCTAGTTAACTGACTATTTACTCATCAAAAACTCATGCATGTTGATTATGAGAAAGACCATGTTGAAACTTGAGTGCAGGGACAATGTGCTATTTATTTTAGCTTTTTATGAGTTGCACTGAGAGTGCATGCATTTAGGAACTAATCCTTGAGGGATTCCATAGTTTTTAGAGGCTTTATTTCCAATTAAATACAAGCTATCCTTCATAGGAATTACGTATGGGAATAAAGACTTGGAGAGCTTGTGAAGAGGCTAAGATTTGGCCTTGAGCTTGCTTATGAGTTGGAGATTGAATTTGTTGAGTGTTGGGATTGTTTTAGAGAGAACAAGCATTGTAATTTCATCTTGATTTTCCGGATTAATACAAAACAGATAGTGGGGTTTTGAGTTTTGGATTTCCCGAATATTTATTGTTTTATGCGCCTTTGATTCTCTTCCTCTATTGATTATTGTTATCTAGATATTTATGTGCTTCTGCTATAAACTAAGTTAATTAAGTTTATTAAACTTACTTAAATTATGAAATTCGAGTTGGAAGTATTAATTTCATCATGTGTATGTTCTCCCTACTTTGTAGAAGTCCAGTGTGAGTTAATTGTGAGTTGTGAAATAGAAGACTCGGTTTCATGAGTCAGATCAGTTAAATTAGTTCTCAAACTGATTGAGAGAACTAATATTGAGTTAACAGTCAGTGGTACCACTAATGAGATCCACGAGTGCCACTGTAGTTAACTAAATATTTACTCATCATAAATTCATGCATGTTGATTCTGAGAAAGACCCAATTGAGACTAGAGTGCAGGGACAATGTGCTATTTGTTTTAGATTTTTCTAAGTTGCACTGATAGTGCATGCATTCAGGAACTGATCCTTGAGGGATTGTGCAATTTTTAGAGTCTTTATTTCCCTTTAAATACAAGCTATCCTCCATAGGAATTAAGCATTGGAATAGAGACTTGGAGAGCTTGTGAAGAGGCGAAGCTTTGGCCTTGAGCTTGCTTATGAGTTGGATATTGAATTTATTGAGTGTTGGGATTGTTCTAGAGAGAACAAGCATTGTATTTTCATCTTGATTTTCCGAATTAATACAAAATATATAGCGGGGTTTTGAGTTGTGGCTTTCCCGAATATTTATTGTTTCTTGTGCCTTTTGATTCTCTTCCTCTATTGATTATTTTTTGCTCGATGTTTATGGGCTTCCACTTAAAGATTATAAGTAGATTCTTGTCTCTTTCTTTAGAAAATTGCATTAGCTTGTGAATCTATAGGATTTTCTACATATCTATCCCTTCCTCCTCCTCTCCCTCCCCCTCTCTCTCTTCCCCTTCTCTCCCTCTCCCCTGCTTCTATCTCTCTTCCCTCTTGTTGTCCTCTCTCCCTCTCTCTCCATTTTTCTCACCACTCCCTCTCTCTCCACCTTTCTCTATCTATTTTTTTATTCTTACCTCCCTCTCTCCCCCTCCAAATCTGTCTCCCTTCCCCCCCTCTCTCTCCATTTTTCTTACCACTCCCTCTCTCTCTCCACCTTTCTCTCTCTATTTTTTTATTCTTACCTCCCTCTCTCCCCCTCCAAATCCATCTCGCTTTCCCTCTCTCTCTCTCTCTCTCTCTCTCTCTCTCTCTCTCTCCCTCCCTCCCTCCCTCCCTCCAACTCTGTTACTATATCCTTCCCTCTCTCCTCTTTCCTTCTCTCCCCCATTATCTCCATCTCTCCTTCTTTGTCTCTTTATACCACCCTCAAACATACACACTCTATCTCCATCTCTCCCTTGTCACTCCCTCTTTCTCTCCAGTTCTCACTCTCTATGTATTTCTTCTTCCATCCCTCACTCCTCCTCTCTCTCATGTCCACTCTCTCATACTTCCTCTCTCTCCCTTTTTCTCCTACCTCCCTCTCTCTTCCCCCATCACTCTCTCTCTCTTTTCCCTCCACTCCTCTCTCTTCCCTCATCACTCTCTCTCTCTTTTCCCTCCAATCCTCTCTCTTCCCCCATCACTCTCCTCCTTTCTATCAAGTATTTTCTCTCTCTCTCCAACTATGTTACTATGTCCCTCCCCCTCTGCTTCTCTGCCCCCCTTTCTCTCTATCTCTCTTTATTTGTCTCTTTATCTCACCCCTAAACATACTCTCTCTCTCCACTCACTCTCTATGTCTTTCTTCTTCCCTCCCTCTCTCCTCCTATCTTGCAATTCCTCTCTCTCCATGTCTCTCATACCTTCCTCTCTCTTCCCCCATCTCTCTCTCTCTCTCCGCCCTCCAATCCTCTCACTATCTCCCTCCCTCTCTCCTTCTCTCTCCCCCCCATCTTTGTGTCTCCCTCTCCCTCTCTTACCCTTCTCTACATCTCTCAATCATCTCCCTCTCTCTCTCTCTTCATTCCTCCTCCCCCCTATCCTTAAGTTTATCTCCATCTCTCCCTTGTCACTCCCCCTATCTCTCCACCTCTATCACTCTATGTCTTTGTTCTTCCCTCCCATATATATTTAGAGTTAATATATATCATGATATATTAATATATATTATAATATAACACATTTAATATTGTATTAATCCAAAGCTATTAAATTTATTAATATTAATATTATAATATATTAATATGAATATGGTATATCATCACTCAACATTGTAAGTCTACAACTTGTTTGGACTGAGAACTAGGGTATAGCTAGAGATGAGAGGGGCTACAGTCTGCAGTATGAGATATTGCTACAAACAGTGAACCCACCCCGTCTCATTCTGTTCTACTCACACAACCTTGGAACATGATGTTAGGGGCATTTTACCTGTTTTCAGTTTTTACCAAGGGGTTGATTTTTTATTTTACATTTCAGCTACCTTGCCTGCTCACCGACGTGATTCCGCTGCGATACTCCTCTGTTTACCCGCTACCTGCTACCTACGTGCCAGTTCTGCTCCCTCGACAACATTGCTCCTCCACCGTTCCTGTGCTCAGTGTCGGCTACCACCCTTGTGGTCGGTCCCTAATCTCAGTTTACTAGTGCTTCACTGGTAGTTGGCACAACAGACCTAGACCTAGTGGACTACTTGGAAGACCCACTGGAGGAGGGATCCATCTGGGCATCCACCCATACAGCATCGGAAGGGATGCTACCCTATAGAGACGCCCTATTTGGTACCATAGTTGAGCCTTCTCTGTACTCTAGACCTTCCAATCCTGCGGTTATCCTCCTGGATGACCCACCAACTTGGCCGACTCTCTCCTCACCTCCCCCATCGTCAACTACCCTAGGGTTTATCACGAGTTGTCTTAACCCCTACTCAGATGACGTTGGACTTATTCTAGAGCCACCACCATTCTCGAATACCCACACTACTCTCACTGCTACCGTTGATGCTTCAGTACAGGTCCCCCTGAACCCCCATACTTCTTTTAACCCCCCATCAAGTAGCTTCATGACCATGCCACCGCTCCCGGATGCCATTCCTGCAAACCCTAACCCCACGATGGACATTACAGAGGACATTGAAAGAGGCTCTGAACATCACCCATCTGTAGTTAAGTCCCGACCCCTGAAGAAGCATAAATGTTTTAAGTCCAGGGCAGAGAACGCTATTCTAAGGCTTGGGGAGGATATTCAGTGGGGCAACACTATGGAATTTGCAGATAGAATTCTGGTTGGTAGAATTAGGGGCAGGAATTACACTGCGGCACACTTGAAGACATGGGCAACAAATATTTGGGGTCACCACTTGGTCGATATTCCCTTTGTACAAACATTCGTGCATGGATGGTTCGCACTGAGATTTTCCAGACCGGAACACATGAACTGGGTTCTGTATTCCTATTGGCATTTTGAGTAGGCCCCTGTGTTATTGAAGTGATGGACGCCCTTATTTGACCCTAAGACAGAACAGATTGGGGTAGGTCATATTTGGATCAGGGTACCTGGCTTGTTGCTGTATTTCTGGTCGGAAGATATATTCTGAAGAATTGGGAACTCGCTCAGTTCATATATGGAATATGACAAATCATTTCAAACCACAGGGATGCTGACTTATGTGAGGATATTGGTGCACTTAGACACTCGAGGAGAATTACAGGAGCACATTACCATACAATGGAGTTCCTTCACTTGAAAGCAACTACTGGAATATGAGGGAATCCCCTACCAGTGTTACAGATGTCACAAGGTCGGACATCTCTTCCGGAATTGTTCGTTGAACTACAAGGACAAGCAAGAGGCACAGAACAAGGAATTTGGCACTCCGGCTTCCCACACATAGTAGTCGACTGAGGAGGATAATCTAGAGGAACAACAGACAACAAATGAGACGGCAAAGGCGAACTCGGCAAAAAGAACAACAAAGAAGCATGGGAAGACCCCTTACCAATTTCCATCTCCTCTGGTGATGCGATCTAGGGCGGCTCAGGGAGATGTCTTCTCCACGGGTATGTCTACTATATCTCCCTCTATCACCTCATCTATTGTTGTTTCAAACTATTCATTAAATCCACACCTTTCTCCTATTTCATTTGCATTGATATCATCCATACATAGTACGCATACACCTCACTGTTTCCCTCCCTCTGGGGTTCACTTCCATGATCAAGGAACTAAGTCGCCTCACCCCATCAAAGTGCCTTGTACTTTCCAAGCCCCCCTTGATATTCTCATACATCCAGCCTTCCATCACCTTAGCACCCTACCTCCCACCTCCCCTTTCGGTAGCCTCCAAATCCTGATATCCTTTGCATTCAAAAGGAAAAATTTAGGAACCAGATGCTGTTGGATTTGACCTGGAGGTTACCCCTACACCCCTCAAGCTTCCCAGGGGTAGGCCATCCTCCCTATCCAAAGCCAAGCATCTTGCTAGTGAAGAGGTAGTACTTGGTAGACAACAGACACTTGACAGGGCTCTTAAAGCAAGGAATACCCTAGCATCCCCTCCTCCATGAAGATCCTTTCCTTCAATTGTCGAGGGTTAGCTAGCCTTGGTAAAAGCTAGCTCTGAGAAGGCTCTTTGCATCTGTAATAGTTGATATCATATTTCTACAAGAAACCCTAGGCATGTCCAGCTCTATTATACCTCTCTTGTAATTGTGGCTACCCGGCTGGACATTCCATGCACTAGATGTTTCTCGTTGCTCTAGGGGAATTTCCATAGGGATTAAGAATCACACAATTGCATTGAAGAGGGTTTGGGGGGGAATTGGTCATTTGGGGGCTAACATATACTCTGCCTTCTTAGAGACAGAATTCAGAATCATCAATGTATGTGGACCTTGTCAAGACAGGGCAGATTACTGGAGGAGATTGCTTAGCTCCTCTATAAACAAGCAAGACAATATTATTCTGGGAGGGGACCTAAATTTCTCTATTAGTTTCATGGAATCATGGGGACATCAGGCACAGGTAGATGGGCTATCTAATTACTTCTCAAATCTATTGGAGGAACACAATTGGATTGACATTCCCTCTACAAAGATGTAATATACATGGAGGAATAATAGAACTGGGGAATACAGTTTAGCCAGGAGATTGGATAGATTCCTTATTAAGGAGGCCTTATACAACGAGGTCCCACGATCTCATCAATGGGTAGGATCTAGAGGCATATCCGACCACAGACCTATTTTTCTTGAACTGGAAGGCGATAAGAAATGTATTAAGGCCCCCTTCAAGTTTAATTCTACATGGTTTTGAGACCCCTCATATATCAAATTAGTATCTGAATTCTGGATAAACAATCCAATTGGGGAAGGAGGGGATATTGTAGCTGGGTTTGTATGAAACCTAAAGGAATTTAAATCTTTATCCAAATATTGGGCTCAAAAGAAGAGGATTCAGGATGATCACACTCTAAGGACGGTAGAACAAGAAATCACCAAATATGAGGAAAACTCTGATGGTACATTTCACACCCAGGAACACAAAGATCTGTTCAACTCCCTCATACAACAGAGGTCCAAAATTCTGAAGGACAGGGAAGAAAGTTGGAGACTTAGAAGTAGGGCTATCTGGCTAGAGGAGGGTGATGATAACACTAGATTCTATCATAGATTTGCTAATGGACAGAAGGAAATCAATACAATATGGGACCTACAAGATGATCAGGGGCACTCAGTTTGATCAGCTAGTGATCTAGCTAACTTAGCCACTTCACACTTCAAAGACATATATGGGTCCCCCCAGGCTGTTAACCTGGTGGAAGTTATGTGCACTAATGAGCTATTCCCTAGGTTCGTGGAACAAGAAGAGGCACTAGAACTTACCAAGGAAGTCACAATGGGGGAACTTGAAGCCACATTAAAATGGTTCAAGAAAGATAAGAGCCCAGGACCGGATGGTTGGACTATTGAGTTCTATATTGTTTTTTTTATATCCTTGGCATGGACCTTCTAAATGTAGTTGAGGATTTTCACAGGAATGGCAATATTTCTGCAGCCATCAACTCTACGTTTATTGACCTAATTCCCAAATTGGACAACCCATCCACTCTAAATGACTTTTGGCCTATATTTCTTTGTAAAATCATCTATAAGATTATTTCCAAGATCATTGCTAACCACCTCAAAACCATTCTATCTTCCCATATATCCCCTGAGCAATTTGCTTTCCTTCATAACTGGCAAATACATGAAGCAGTTGGAAAAGCTCAGGAGTTAATTCATTCTGTTCATTTGAGGAAATTTAAAGGCATGATCCTAAAAGTTGATTTATCTAAAGCTTTTGACAGAGCAGATTGGCTCTATATCACGATGTTACTCACCCACTTGTGTTTCCCATATGCATTTATCAAATGGATTATGTGCTGTATCACTAATGTATATTTCAGTGTACTAATAAATGGAGTAGCTACCCCATTCTTTCATGCTGAGCATGGGCTCAGACAAGGATGCCAACTCTCCCCTCTCCTATTCCTTCTCATTATGGAAGGACTGAGCAAAATCATTTGTACTGAACATAGAAGGGGCAGGATAGAAGGCATCAAAATCATTGATTCCTGCATCCTTACACACCTGATGTTCTTATATTCTTGAATGGCAGCATTGGGGATCCCAGAGCACTTCAGAATCCTTTCGGGCTATTCCAGCATGCAACTGGTATGGCTATTAATGTGAGCAAATCCACTTTGAAAACCTCGGGATGTACACAACATGAGATACAATTTGACCTTAGGTGATTTCCCTTTTCCCTCCTCTCCATTGAAGACGGGCTGGGATATCTTGGATATAGACTAAATTCGCAAGGGTACATAATTGCTCATTAGATATGGCCCATTACCAAGATTGAAAAATGCCTCATCATCTGGTATCACAAGTATCTCACTAGGGCAAGTCGTCTGGTCCTAATCAAAGTTGTTATGGAGGCCACACTGGTATATTTAATGACACTAGCTTGGATACCCAAAGGTATCTTAGCCAGGATACAAAACACCTACTGCTGTTTCTTATGCAAAGGAAATGAACAAGGAAGAATTTTTTCCTAGGTTAAATGGGAGAGTATTGCTAGACGTAAAAGATGGGGAGGATGGGGTATTAAACCACTGAACTTATTCTTCAAAGCACTGGCAGCTAAGTTGGGTTGGAAACTTGTACACTCCACCAGTCTATGGACTAAAGTTGCTTCTGCCAAATATATTAGTCCCTCTCATATTATGGATTGGATCTGGTATGATCAAGGAGCTTTCTCTAACATATCGATCATTTGGAAGGCTGTCATATACTCCATCAATCTCATTCGAGACAGACTCACTTGGAGAATACTTTCTGGATCCTCTATTTGAATTGGGGCCAACCCTTGGATAGGATGTGGCAATTCTCATCGACTGCCCGTGGACCTGAATCATTATCTTGCAGGACAAGGAATCAAGAATATCAGTCACATAGAGGATGTCGTGCACTCAACAATGTTTCAACAAGCCTGAAAATCTGCTCTTGATCTCAACATAACTGCACAATGGCACCATCTTTGGCTATGCTACATTGATGCATTAAATAAGTCTCATATTTGGATCACTGATGGAGAATACGAGATCATTTGGGCTCATGCCAAGCACGAAATATACACACCAAAGGAAGGGTATTTAATCTTGATGGAATCCGACAAGCCACAACACATTGAGCCTTGGTGGAAAGCCTTATGGTAGCTTAAAGCAGCACCCAGAACATGAGTTCTTATGTGGACAATCCTCTTCAACAAGATCCCGACAGGCTCAGACTTGATGAAAAGAGCTTTCCATGGACTATTTTGGTGTCAATTATGCAAAGAGAATTCTGAGGACACTACACATCTCTTTCTCGACTACCCTATAACTAAAGTGCAATGGAGTCATATTACTTCACACTACCCATCCTTAAAATCCTGGCAGGGTAGGAACATCTCCGAGGCTTGGAATTTATGGTGGTCGACTCACAGTGGGAAAGAAAGAAACATGCCTTTAATCATGTGTTGGGCTATCTGGATAGCCTAAAATTAGGCTACTTTCCATCAAATAACACCGCATTGGAACACAATACTGCCTAAGATTATGGCTGATTACGACGTGCTACTTGAAGATGATTTGGTCAGCCCACTCAGAACCTTACAACGTGAATCCATCAATAAAGCCATTTTGTGGGTCTATTTTGATGGATCAACCCAGGAATTGGGTTCTTGGGGTGGGGTTATACTCTATTTAACTGAAGTTCATTGTTTTAGAATCCAAATGAGCCTGGGAAGGGAAACCAACAATTTTGTTGAACTCTGCTCTCCCAAATTCCTCATACAATTTGCCTTAGAGAAACAATGCAGACATCTACAATTATTTGGGGATTCTAAAATTGTATGCAATTGGTTAAATAAAACAACTAATTGTCATGCATATTCATTGAGGCACATTTTGGCTGAAGCACATCGGCTTATATCCTTACTTGACACTTTTGTATGTCATCACATTTTCAGGGAGTGCAACACAGGGGTAGACTTCCTATCAAAGGAGGCAACGCAGGAAGGATGACAATTTGGTAATTTAGGAAGAGAAGGATGGTGTATTTTACCAGCACTATCACAAGCCCTTCATAGATTTACATGCTGCTTAAAAGGGCTCATCGAGCCTGAACACAATATTTTTTGACTACATATCTAAGTTTTTATATGATATTTCATACAAACAGTGCTTTGATCATTCTCTCTATGTAGAGATAGTAATATGATAATATTATGCCGATATGAGTGCTCCCTGTGTGGAACACATGCTCATCCTTTTTTGTTTTTTGTACATCTATATACTGATAGGCTTCAACGCCTCGTATATGCATATGCTAAGGCATCTACAAAATGTAATTTTCAAAATTTAATGGAAATTACGACTTTTTTCTCGGGGAAAAAAGAATATTAATATGAATATTAGATTTAATAATAATAATATTATTAATATTAGGGTTAATAATTCTTTTTTTGGTATGGTATTAATAATAATTTGGCCCATGGTATTTAGCCCATAGGGGTCGCCTAAATAAAACCTATTTTTTGAGTGTTAATAAGTATAAGGAGGTTTATGGAGTAAATATAAAAAGAGGTTTTATTTATTTACCATGCCTCTAGTTTATTTATTATTTTTATTTATTTACCATATCTCTTTTATTTACCATGGTATTCGGCCCATAGGCTTCACCTAAATAAAACATATTTTTTGAGTTTTCTTAAATAGAAAGAGGTTTATGGAACAAATATAAAAGGGGGTTTTATTTATTTATCATACCTCTAGTTTATTTATAATATTTATTTACCATACCTCTAGTTTATTTATATTTTTATTTATTTACCATACATCATTTTTGAGTGTCTGTAAACCTCTTTATATTTTAAATTTATATTGTGTTTATACATACTAATAATTAAATTGATTTTTAAATAGGGTCGACATTAGATTAAAAATGTTAAATGTTAAACATTACGTTTACATTTACATGTTTACGTTTTTATGTGAGATCTACCCATACTGGGTTGTTTACATTTACTTTCACATTTGCATGTTTACATTTTTATGTGAGATCCACCCCCATCTCTTGGGGCAATATATAGGTGACGGAGGTAGGTCATGAATTCTTATGATTTTACCAATCTGGACTTGAGATCCACTCTTGATGGGAGGATGAGTACAAGGGATAAGCGATGAAAACTCTAAGGTAGGATATGATAGGATTCAATATTTTTGTCTAAAGTAAATGGCTACAACAGATCCTAGAAGCTTCTGGGAGATGAAGCTTCAAGATTCTTTTTTCTTTCCCATACTTCTAGAATTTGTGCACCCCCAACACTGAGCAACCTACTGGTGATTAGCGCAGGTGCAAAGTAGGGAAAAATGGTAGTCAATGTTGGCCAGTAAGAGACCAGGGCACGTTGGTCCTTAAAATGACTGAAGCAAGGTGCTTTCAGCAAGGAAAATTTTAAGGGCTAATTTTCGTAGGTGGGCTAATTTTCCATGGTTTTTCCGAAAAAAAGGTTGGGAAATTTCCATTTTTTCTAAAAAATATTCGCCCAAATTTATAATATAAAATTATCTTACCTTAAATTGGCCAAAATTTTATAGAGACTGATACAAAATCATTGGAAATTTGAATATTTTTTTTTTTAAATATTGTCAAAAAATTTATAGTTTGCATATTAGGGACTAGTAAGGTTCGTCGAGGTTTCTAAGCTTTAAGATAAATTTCCATCCTTAAATTTTTCCCTAGTTTTCAAGCAGAAAATCAGGGATTAGAATGAGTCGTGCTTAGGGCTTTGTGCAAGGATGATGAAAAAGGGGTCAAAGGAGGTTGATTGATCCAGTTGAAGGCCTACTGATTAGATGTGACAGAATGGCCTATAACAGTGGGTATGAAATGAGTTGTTGGAGATTTTTTTGGCATGGTTATCACTTCTTTTCTCCAGTAGAAAATTTTCATATCATAACTCCTACCTAAATGAAGAAGCTCAAAAACCACCCCTGGAGCTGTAGATCATAATGCCAAGAAGCAGTCATGTTAAAGACCCATTGTTAGTAATTTGTTGACAAACTATTTCTATTTTTCTTGGCCCCTGATGGCCATGAATATTTGTTATATGTCTATATAAGTTAGGTTACAGGGAGCATCAGGTTAGCGATGCCATTAGTCTTTCTATATTGTTAAGCTTGGGTTGGTATCGCCAGGTCTCTCTATGGGATTGGACCACCAAACAAATGATGTACTAAACTGAATTTTATTATTAATATATAAGTACTCCAATGCTAGGTTTGAGTTCATTGTGTCTGTAATGTTATATATGTGCCTTTAACATCTAATCATTCTTTCTTTTTCTCAGTAAGGGAACGAGCTAGTTGGGCAGGGCCTCGCTACCCTAGTTTGTTTCCCTTTGATTAGTGTAGTCATGTGTGTGTTGGAATGAATATTGGAGTGTGGGTTTCATTATTTTAAGTGTGAGTAATGAATAAATGAGCTCTATGATTATGTGTGTGGTCGACCAGAGATGGGGTTGAATGGGATTCTTTTAAAGATTGATACAATGATTGTTTAATGCTTCGAATAGTTACAGTGGGATATGATATCATTTTGAAAGTAGAGATTCAATGCTTGTCTACTAATTCTTCTTGTTGTGAGTTTTTTCATTTAAGAGGTTGAAAACAAAAGATTAATGTTAGAGTCTTTTTGGTTTGCTTCTTTCATTCTGAAGAAGCCTATCTAGGTTCTCAGTACTCTTATGGTTATGTGATGAATTGTTAATATAATTACTTGTGATATGGAACTATTTACATGATTTAAATACCTAAAGTTGTTTTTCTTTCATATTATTGTGATATCGTGGAAGATAGCTGTCTCTACATGTTGAAACTTAAAGGGTTAGGGTTGGTACAGGAATAAAGACCAATATATTTCCTATTCAAGAAAAGTATGTGATTAATCATTCGAAACCTTCCAATTATATTCAGGGTTTAATCAAACAATAAAGGAGTGATTTATAAATGAGATTTGTAATAAATCTTATTTGAATACTCTCGTTTGTAGAGAAACCCAAGAGGTGGAAAGAGGAGACAAAGAGAGAGAGCGTTTGACTATTGAGAGGGAGAAATCTTTTATGTCTTGTTAACCAGTGTGAAAGAAGAAATTTGTATGCTTTGATTAGCCGATGTGAAGAAGATATTGTTTCCAAAGGCAAGGTTTATGTTTTTTTTCCTTTACTTGAACTTGATTTCCTTTTGATTGTGTGTGATTAGAGTCGTTCCTTCTAGATGAAACTTAAGTCACCTCTGAGATCTGAAGATTGATGTTTCTTATGTGATTAAGGATAGTGTGAGTCTCTTATATTCAAATTCTCATGGATTGTTTATCACAATATTTTTCTTTCGAAAGCACATAGTGAAGATATTTTGTTACTTAGCAACATAAACACAATAGTAACTTTTTCTCACAATAGTGATATTTCCTGTGTGATTCTTTGGTTTATCTTGGATTTTGTTGAGTGGATTTTATGGTTGATAGAATGTTTTATTTCTTGTTTATGATCTCAGTAAGTTTGAATGGTTCATTATTGGTGTGGTTAGTAACCGGAGCGGTCTTGAGATTTCCAAATCAGCTAGTGAAGGAACAAAATAGTAGGGTTCTTGATCTTTTTTTATTCCAGAACTTAGAAAGATTTAATGTTTGGTTGGAGATATGGTTTTGTAATACAAAGTTTACTAGTCTTTCTTGGCATTGATTGTGTTGTGACTCAAAGTAATCTCTTGGTTTGACAAGTAAATGTTGAGGATATCTTGACAACCAACATTTTGGCATCGTTGCATGGGAGGCACTAGAAGAAGTTCTGGTAAATTATGATTTTCATTCTACAATAGAGGTAAGTTCTACATTATTTTTGTTAAGCAAGTGTGTGCTTATGTTGCAGAGTATTTGAAGAGGGATATTTTGTTGATTGTTGTAGGTACATTTTTGAGATAGCGACAACATTTGAGATTGAATTGATTTTTTCTAGAAAGGGTTTTCACATTTTTTTATTCATTTCTGATTTGATTTTCTTTTAAAATGCATGACTAGGAGAGTTAGGGGCCTGAATCCCAAGAAGGGAAGAAAAAATATTGATGAATCATATTTTTTTTCTCACAGTGGGCCTTCTGTTACAAGCAATAACTTCAAGAAGACACTGACCAATCAAGCTAGCACTTTTCTCCTGGATTCTGGAGACAGTAGTTCAGGTGTATCACAGCCATTGGTAGAGAAGGAGACTGTTGGGACTGAAAAAATAATATGAAACATAGTCAACCCTCACGGTTTTCAAGAAGCAGTTTGTTTGGAGGAGAAAAGATGGTAGATCATGAAGAAGTGCATGGTGAGGGGGTTGGTGAGAATCATCCACATAGATAGCAGTCCACTTTTGGGTTTCCAATTGTGGACCCTAATGCAATCATTCAAATGAAAAATATTCCACCTTCTACTCTTCCACATTTTCACGATAAGGTGCATGAGGATACTTATTCTTTTCTTTTTGAGTTTGATATATTTTGTAGGAGTTATGACTACTCAATGGATACCCAGAAGTTAAATTTTTTCCTTGCAACCCTTAAGGACTCAACTTTATGTTGGTTCATGGGATTGGGAGGAAATACTATGACTTCTTGGGAGAAAATGAAGAGCGTTTTCTTGAATAAATATCAGGAATATTTTAGAACATGAGAAATGAAAGATGAAATCTTTACTATTTCACAAGGTGATGATGAAACTTTGGAGCATTACTTGGAGAGAATTTTATACATCCTTCAATGGTCAAAGAATATGTATGATATGACCATTGTTAGAACCTTGTTTCTATGAGGGCTTTCGGATGATTCAACGAATAATTTGAATATGTTAGGATAGGGGGACATTACTCATATTTTTTATTTTTTTTTATCATATCTGTGACCTGTGTGGGAAATTTTCATGAAATCAATCTAGATCTAGTAAAAGAATTAGAAGCAATTCTAGGAACAACATATTTGGATCTAGGGATGTTACTATTATTGGTTTGGAAAATAAAATGGATAATATGAAAACTGAAATTATGAATATTGTTAGTAAGCAAATAAGTTCTTTAAAATTTCAGCAGAAATTAGTAAAAGAACAAGAAACGTTGTCCATTTATTGTCCAAAATGTAGAAAAAAAATCTCTTATGTGAATGTCCTACAAATGTCAAAAGTGTTAATATCTATGTGATATGTGATGGTAAGAATCCTACCGAGGAATGCCCATCAATACTAGGATTTAAGGAAAGATTTGAAGGAGAGTATTTGATACCTGAGCCATTGCATGCTACGGGGACATGAAAATCATGGCCACATGTAAGTGTAGGTATTATTTCTGAATGCACCATCTTTTCCTAGTTACAATACACATCATTCTTTTCAAAACATGAATTATCCTTAGTCTTCGCAGCATGGACACCATTCTCAGTATGGGCAGTCACCACACTCTCATTTTCTTATCACATGACTACACAATCATATCCTACATCGTATGCACCTTATCTCATGTTACAACCTGCACTATCAGTTGTTATGCCTCAACAGACCCAACCTATGCCACCACCATTCTGGCCACCTCAGTCTCCAGCACAGCTTGTGCCCAACCCAAATAATAAAGTAGTACAAATGATTCACTCCATTGGACTGCTCCATTTCCTTATTTATCAATCCATGTATGATGTGGTCAATGATCTCCAACTGATCAAGAAGGGTGATAAATTTAGAAAAGAAAAAAAAACAAAAATAACCTAGAGTGATCATTGAGGAGAAAACTAAGGAGGAAAATCCTAATATTTCAAACAATGATGTTGCTTCTCAGCCTATTCACATATACTCAGAGTCCTTACCTTTTTCTTCGAACTATCCTCCCTTTCCAGAGAGGCTAGTTGTAGAGAAACTTGACCCCACCCCTGAGTATTACCTAGATTCCGAATTGAGAAACCTTTGTATAAAGGTTCCTCTACTGTAGGCTATAAAAGAGATTCCTATATGTACTGAAATTGTTAGGGAAATCTGTCTTAAAAATCCATGGAGGAAGAGAGTTGAATGCCACACTATCTAGTTTATTAGGAGAACAACTGAGTTGATGGTAGGATGTGCTCAAGTTGAGAAATATACTGATCCTGGAAACCTAGTTGTCTTTGTTTAGATAGGTGATATCCTCATTCACAATGTGTTGATATACCTTGGAGCGACTCTTAATGTTATGACTAGGCAAACCATGGAATGGCTTTGGTTGACTCACATCTGTCCTACCCCCACTATGCTTGAACTTGCTAATAGATCCAAAATCAAGACAAAGGGTGTGTTAGATGATGTAGTTGTCTCAATTAATTCATGGGAGTACCTCGTAGATTTCATTATTTTATAACCAAAGAAACCTATTGGAGGATACCCTTTGATCTTGGGATGGCCATGGCTTGTTGAGGAAATGCCTATATAGGTTGTCACTCTGGTGACATGTATATTTCCCATGTGGATGATAGGAAGAAGTTCACCTCATACCCACCTGCCAGATCTATCTAGGATCTTTGTGATACCTTGTGGTTGGATTATTATAGTAGTGATGATCAAACTCAGTCTCTTTCCATGATTCATCAATATACTAGGTCGACTAAGGAGAGTGTGATCTCATATTTTCTGGATAACTCAGACACTATGCAGGATTTTGAATCACTTCATCAAATTTTTAGTCCAATTTTCCAGGAAAAATGTGATCTGCAATCCTCATCATAATCATTACAAATTTTGGTAGCCACCACAGATGTTCACAAGCTAGCCACTAATCTTGTTGAGGTAAGTCTAGGAAAATCTATATACATTGGCTCAAACTTGGACCCACGCCAACAAGAGCATCTTGTGAGATTTTTGTGAGCTCACCTCGATGCCTTTGCTTGGTGTTACGAGGACATGAGAGGCATCCCTCATTAAACTTGTACTCATCATATTTATATTCAGGAGGGTTCCCGACCTATCTGAAAATCCCAAAGGCGAATGAGCCCCACACTAAGAGATGGTGTTAAAGAAGAACTCAAAAACTATTAGATGTTTTTTTCTATCGTATATCTCATAGTCAGTGGGTCTCTTCATTGGTAGTAGTCCCTAAAAAATATGGGAGATGGCATATTTGTATTGACTATAAAGAATTAAATAAGGCCACTCTTTAGGATTACTTCACCCTTTCCTTTATTGATTAGGTACTAGATAGCCTTGCAAGTAAAAAGTACTTCTCATTCTTAGATGGCTTCAGTGGTTATAACCAAATATAGATCACACCTGAGGATTGGGACAAGACTTCCTTTACTTGTCCCTGGGGAACATTCGCCTATTGAGTGCTTCCCTTTGGACTTTGTAATGCTCCTGCCACTTTTCAAAGGGAAGCCTTGGCTATTTTTGCTGACCTCGAGTGTGTAGAGGTTTATATGGACGACTTTTTAATATTTGGTGATTCTTTTCAGGAAGCTCTCTAAAATTTAGAGAAACTACTAAATAGGTTCCAAGAGGCCCACCTTCCTTTGAGAGATAAGAAATGGTGATTGATGTGCAAAGAAGGGGTGGTCCTTGGCCATCTTATCTCTAATAAGGGTATCCAAGTATATCCAGCCAAGATAGATGTCATTATACACCTTCTTGTACCAAAAACACAAAGGGAAGTGAGAGGGTCCTTGGGTCATGCGGGTTACTACTGAAGATTCATTGAGAGTTTTTCTATGATAGTTTCCACCCTTTTTCGATTGTTGGGTAAGGATAGTGATTTATCTTGGATCGAGGCTTGCCAACGATATTTTAAGAATTTTAAGGAGAAATTAGTATAGACACTAGTACTGAGGGTACCTAATTGGTCACTTCCATTCCATATCTCCTTGTATGTCTCAAATGCTGCCATTGGTGCAACATTGGGACAAAAAGAAAATAAGAAATCATATGCCATCTACTTCGTTGTAAAAAAATTTCATTTGTTGAGCTTAATTATACAGTAACAAAGAAAGATTTCCTAGCTATCGTTTTTGCTATTAATAAGTTCAGGTACTACATTGCAAGATATGAAATGTTTGTGCATACAGATCACTCTGTTATAAAATATCTAATGAATAAAAATTTAATTAGCAGTAGGATAACAAGGTGGTTACTTTTACTACATGAATTAAATATAACTATAATTGATAGGTCAGGGAAATCAAATGTAGTAGCTGATTTTCTCTCTAGATTGAACCACCCTGGCCAAGCAATCCCTATGGAATAGGGGGTCGTGTACATCTTCTTTTTTTTTGTTTAAATGGAAATATTTTGGAGATTGTACTGGTGATGAGTTATGCAGGGTTTACTTTGACCTTCTAAGGGAGAATAAAAAATTGGTTCAAAGCATTTCCACTGAAACCTATTCATTCATGGAATCAATTCGTTGAAATATTTTTAAATGCTCATCAAGTTTATGATTATGATTCATTATGTTCAGAAATTATAGTTTGACTATGCATGAAAATGAATCATTGCGTGAATTTTCTTCTAGGTTTCTTGTACTTTGTTGGAGGTTTCATTTATAAGATTTACCCCCTAGGCACAAGTTAACTTTGTGGTTTCTTAATCTTGTGCTTTTTAGTAAGAAACAAAATAATGAAAAAAACATAAATGATGAGCTAATGGTTAATACTAGTCTTGTTTTGGAATATTTAGTGCCAATTGGTGAATCCCTTCACAATAACTTGTAACAAGAATTGACCTTCTAGTTTTTCAACAATTTGAACTCAATTTAGATTGTAAATCTCACTTGAAAACTATTACTGAAACTTCTTTGGATCTAGGTTGTCAAGAGGAAACTTAGAAAAGGAAAATCTAGTAGAAAACTTGGATTCAAACATTTATCATGTTCATGATGTTTCTCATTTAGAAGTTGATCCTGAACTAGTTCCTATAATTTTGGCGAAGAATACATCTATTAACCAGATTATAATTGATGATACTATTGAAGATCTTTCACTTTATGAAAATCACATGTATTCTGGTAGTCAATATTTCATCCATCCTAATTTGTTTATGAGTCTTCATACATGTAATAGTGATTCATTAGCTCTTCATTCTCAAACTTTTATTTTAACTGGTTCTGATTTAACTAAAGAGGAAAACCATGTAAATCAACATAATAAGCTTGATGAGGTTGCATTAGACCCTATTCATGAAATTTCAATTGAAAACAATCAACATAGTAATAAATATTTTGCATATCCATTTGTCCATATTGATGATTTTGAGCTTTGTTATGATTTGTAGGAGAAGGAAGTTCATTATGATGATTACGATGATGATTTGCTAGACAATGAAAGAGAACTTCCTAAACATAAATATGAAATCCGAATTTTATGTTGCTCAAGTGATGATATTCCTTCCCATTCTTTATCAGTAGGGAGAGTAAATAATAATTTAAATTTATCTCTAAGTGTCTCTTCTACTAATTATGATCAACCTATATTTAACCAAGAATCTTTTGTTCATCATAATCAATCATTTAAGTTTGAAAATGATAATCAATTAAGTATAGTTATTGGTTCTCATCATAGTACTAATCAAAAAATAGTTGCATCAAGTGATGAGGGTTCAAAATTATCCTTTGATTTTGTCACTTCATCTCAAATTATTGATTCTAAAATTTATAGTTTTGATAGGAATTATCAAGGGAATAGAACACTTGGATTTATAACTTTAACAAATTCTTATTCTCTTATGCATCCTATCGATGATACCAATATCCTTTTACATCACAACCAAGGAACTTTTACATCTCCAAATTATTTCAAAAAAATCATAGTTATTGTTAGTATTTATCGGTTTATGATTGGATATTGGCTTAAGCAGTGATATCGAGCAAAGTTCCCACAAAATGGTAAGGTCATATTTGCCTTATTTTTCAATGAATACCTTCCTCATAAATATGGTTTGTTAATTACCAATTTCATTATGCTCCAATTCTTTTTACTAATTGGAGATATTTTTGTTGCTATAGGATTGAAGCTACTTGAATGGCTACACTAGAAATATCACTTCACTTTATTTTTTATTTTTATTTTCAGAGTAGCATAGGGTAGATTTAGGATTAGCGTAGTTTTTACTTGGTTTTAGTTCTTCCTAGTTGAATAATTTCATATTTGAACAACATAAGTTGGAGATGGGCCATTATGAGGACGATGATAGGGGATTTTCCTTAACTTTGTTTTCTTTCTCTTTTTGTATTATTAATACAATTTTCTCCTAGGATTATCAAATAAGAATACATTTAGTGAAATGATATCATAAACTTCTTTTTCATTTCATATAAAATCTAATATGGCTCTTCCTAATTTTTGGAATCAACATCATCCCTTCTTATTTGTTTTTAGGTTTATTTAGTTTATCATTGATTTCATTAGTGCATAATAAATGGTTAAATTAAACATCTTACACAATGTTGAACTTCTAAATCCAACTATATACATATGAAGGGGATAAGACATTGTAAGCTTTTAAATTTTATGCTATCCCTATACCATCATCCTTTTTTATTCATTCTTGGCTTGCATTATAATTACTACATTAGTGGATGACTATTTTTTTCTGACCTATTTTTCAAGATTTTGATTCTATTTTATTTTTCCTTCCCATTTGTAGGTTTCTCCAGTCCTTTTCTCCTTGGTTTGATGGTGTTAGACTTTGAAATTTTTTTATTCACTTTGCCATGGCCATTGGGTAAATTGTTTATGATATACTATTCATAAATGAAATCTTATCTTTAAGGAATATTTTTTGTGAAGATGTCTTCCTTATGTTAACGCTCAACCCTCCTGGTAAGTTAAATTTCTGGTTTTGTAAACTTATCATTTGATCATTCTTTATGTTTGTATTAATCTTTCCACCATTTTTTAAAAGCTACAATATGATGGTTTCTTTAGATGAGACTTCAAGGTAGAAAGACCAAACAATAAATATTAGTCATTAAAAACGTTTCCTGCCATCCCTTGCTTTTAAGGAGCATATTTTCCTTCCCAAATGTTAAGTAATTTATTAAAGGTTAATGATAATTAGAGTTTATTTTAGCATAAAAAGATTAATTGAGGGATAGGATGTCTCATTACAAGCCTACCTACCATGATCATGGGTCCTAATGAGAGTGACATTACTGTTACTGATCACCAAGCCAGGGTAATGGATTTCATTTGAAAAGATGAAAGACAAGAGTTCTCATCACAAGACGACTTGTTCATTCTTGCTAGTTCCTATGAATGGCACTATCATTAGCTAGTTATCAAGCCAAGACAACAACATTCAGTTAATCTCTAAACTAAAATAATGCTTTCAATGAATCTAAATCTATATCTAATGGATGGGACACAAGCATTTCATTGGGTTAAAAGGCATCCATGTTAGGACTATAGATGTCTGCTAGTAGCAGTGACCACGCCTATGGTATTACAGTTAATCTTACATTATGATTTACTTAGTCATCTTTGTCTTTCCCTGAACTCGTGATCAATAAAAGTTTACTTATTGGTTTATATTTCTCTTTTTTTTGAATTATGGTATAAATGATTTTGGCATGCTAGAAATTTCTAATTATTCTTCATATAAATCAGAGATCAAACTTTTTGGGTTATTTGACCACTAGCATAACACAACATCTTGTCATAAATCCTTGATTTCTATGAATTTCAAATTATTAAACCAATAATAACTGGTTCACCCAGTCATTCGCCAATATTGGCATGCCAACCTACTCCCTTGATTTTTATAAAAAAATTAAAGGCCCCTCCTCATTTTTACTATTTCTTCCAGTTGTTTGGATATGATTGAAATGAGCTTAATGGACATGATATTATTGGTGGAATTATGGACTTCAAGGTATCTGAGGGATTTTCTTTTAGTGGTTGGTTGATTTCATCGATCACCTTTTTATTCAATTGTAACATCATTATCATGTTTCTTTGGGTTATTGTAAACAACTTATGCATGGGCTCTCACTCTCTCTCTCTCTCTCTCTCTCGTGTAAAGGGTCATTACAAAATCTCTGATTCTTAGTAGTCCTCTTTGATACCTATTGCATATTTTAATGTCTTTATAAACACTCTCTTTCATATGTTTTGATCGAATTATATGTGGTTGATGGTTTCCCCTCATCCTCATTATTACACTTTTCCCCTTCCAAGCTCATGTCATGTCGTTCTAATTCTTTCAATCCTTACTCATTGTTCCTTGAATGGTTAGCTTTGAGCACTTTCCACATTTTGGTTTGGTGGCTTTTTGTATTGAACTTTGACACTTACTTTGGCATTGTCACAGTTTGATTGCTTTTTGGATGCAATGCTTGAGCATTTCCTTCTTGGATTTATTCCACAAGTCTAGCTTGTCTTGATAAATTTTTTTTGTTTATATATTTCACTAATCCTAAGCCTCTCAAACAACCCCCAACCAAGAGTGGTCACCATCTTATTTGATACTTGACACTAATCCTAAACCTCTCAAACAACCCCAACCAAGAGTGGTCACTATCTTATTCGATACTTGACTCACATCACTAACCCAAACACATAATTTCAAGTCTAACTCAAGCACATAATTTCAAGTCAAACCCAAGCATAAGCATCAAGCCAACAAACACATACATCCATCATTACTAATCCTAATCCTCTATTACTAATCCTAATCCTCTATTACTAATCCTAATCCTCTCAGACAACCACCAACCAAAAATGGTCACTATCTTATTTGATACTTAGGCTCAATCATCAACACATATTGCGAGGTGATTTTGGGCACAACGAATTAAAAAACGCGTCACTTCACAGTAGACAATTTTCCAACTCAAATTGCAGCTGAAGTAGGAAGAATCTGGAGAAACCGGAGCATAGGTTTTTCCCACGGCGGATCCAATTAGCTCTCACGAGGAAATTTCTACGATCTGATGCAACATTTGCGGGAAATCTCAGTTCCTCTGGAATCACTTTTTCACCTCCGTGACGTTGTTTTAGTTTCGAAATTCCAGTAATTTTTATTTTTATGTTTGTTTTAAAATAAAACTGACTTTTTTAAACTCGTATCAATAAAGTTGGGTTAATAAAACTATTTATTTTATTTATTTTTAAATTTGTTTTAATATATATTATTAGTTTAATATGTGTATATTTAATTAGTTTTTTTTTAATAAGTTAGAATTATATTATAATAATTTTGTATTATATTTACTTGTAATTTTTAATTGTTAGTTTAAGTTAGATTTAGTTAGTATTAAAGTTATTTTTTTGATTTTTTGTTTTTAAAACCTTTCAAAATTCTTTTTTGTTTTGTGTTTTGGATGAAGGGTGAAAAATGGAAGATTTGGATCCTAAAAAGATGGAGGCAAATAAATCTAAACTATTAAGAGAAACTCTTACAAGCTTATAAAAGAAATAAATTAGAGGGGGAAGAGTTAGAATTAGTAGCATTAGTTGTAGTACTAGTAGTGGTATTACAAGGAACAAATTTGTAATTTGTAGAATATGAGGGTTGTTGTAACACTTTCCACGGTAAATGTGCATATAAACAACATAATAGGAACATAAATATAATAAACATATCGGCCATCAAATCCATATATACCTCAGTACATTTGCACATGAAAATCAAGGGAATGAATTTTTTTCATTAATAAATGCAATAAAGCAACCAGTAATGGGACTACCACGTTCCACCCGGCCATAGATTAGTTGAGCCGAGTCTCTCTTTAGCCAATCACCCCTGTGCCATATTCCAAGCATGAATATGGAATCTCAGAGAACACATCAATCAAAACTCATCCAGGGCTTCGAGAGGCCACCCACTTCAACCCATCAAACAGTGATTCCACCTCACGATCGGACATCACCAAAAACCATTGTCAGATTGGTCTCTATCCAAGCCTTCCAGGGCTTCCAGAGCGTTTTTCCAACCAAGGCTTCCAGAGCTAGTAACTCAACTGACAGCTTATATAGGGCTTTCAGAGCATTTGTCCAACCAAGGCTTCCAGAACTAGTAACTCAACCCACAACTTATACAAGGCTTCCAAAGCATTTGTCCAACCAAGGCTTCCAGGACTAGTAACTCAACCCACCAAGGGTTTCTAGAGCATTTGTCCAACCAGGGCATCCAGAACTAGTAACTCAACCTAAGCTATTACAGGGCTTCCAGAGTGTTTGGCCAACCAGGGCTTCCAGGACTAGTAACTCAACCCAAGTTGTTACAAGGCTTTTGGAGCATTTGTTCAACTAGGGCTTCCAGGACTAATAAATCAACCCAAGCTAAAGAAACATGAGAACTAACCAAAACAAAGCAATGAAAGTAAACCCACAATCACCATGACTCTCCAGGAAATGGCAAGGCTAGGCAATCCACTGTCAATCCTAACCATCCTCCATGCCAATGACAAATCATAACCAAGAAACCACATGCATGTGCCATGCATGCCAAAAATAGTGAAGAAATCATACATCTAACTCGGTAACTGCAAGCAATCTGATGTAGTTGCTAATACAAATGCCCTCTTGTGCTTTCTTGCTCTTCCTTTGCCTTCTTTCTCCAGGAATCCAAGTATGTCACACCCTCCAAGAGTGTTCCAAGAAAACTCTAAGTATCCAAGAGTATGAGAGAGAGAGAGAATAATGAGAGAGCTCCCAAAATAGAATTGACAAAAGATTCACACTGAAAAGAAGAAGCTTGCCAACTAATCCTCAGAAGCCTTTTTATTAATGAGGCCTCTATTTCCTTCATTTTCCATTATTTTCCTTTAGTTTCCTCCTCACATGCAACTTGTGACCTTTCACCTCCTTTTCCTCCTATTTTCCATTATTTTCATAAATAAATGTGCCAAAATAACTTTTTGCCTCTTTAATGCCTTACCCATTGCTTTTTCCAATTTCCTTAACCATAAACAACCAAATGAACACCCATTAGGATGTCCTGCCCACCATTCAACATGGAATATGTGTCCCATCATCTGTGGTATTTATATATTTTTACATGGAATTTTCACCAGGGCTGTTACAGAACCATCCCCTTTGGGGGGACACCATCCTCGGTGTCAGTGACACCTATAACCAACATGATTGTTGAAAACAAAAAATACTACCCATGGAGCTTTATAACACAGCTCGTTGCAGTATCTACAATGAAAGACCTGCTCAATATCAAAACCTCATGACAACATGATAAAATACTGCATATTGGAGCTTTATAATATAGCTCATTGTGGTATTTCCAATAACCACATATACACATATACACATATGCACATTTGCTCAACCAACAAATAAAAGAATATGATGCCTGTATCCATAACAAGGAAACCCAGAGGCTCACACCTCCATCCTCAAAGTAATACCAGGATTCACCTCATTCCCAGGAAGTCTAGATTCCACTGCAAAGTCAAATCTGCATCCAATGTCCAACGCTATAATCCCACACCACTTGTCCTCTCAATGAATAGTTACCAGCTCATTGTCCTAGGGCGCACTCCCAATGTGCATCTTATTCCATATGGCAATGCTAAGGACCAAAACAAATCCATCCATGACCTTCCATTCTCTGCTACAAAGTCCCTCAGGAATGCAATCACCCCTTCCGTGTAGTCACTCACCTTCCAAGTTGCACCGGCACCCTCATCCTGGGTAGTCCATCCCTTAGAAAGGCTTCCTCGCATTGGAAGATACAAAAACCAAGGCATATCCCTATCTTAAAACCATCATATGGTCGTATCATTCTCATGGAAATCAATGGACACAATCGGGTACCAGTGTCCCACAATGGCCCTGCTTCTGAATTGCTTTACCAGCATATTGTTGCATTTCTAATTTATTTCATTGTTGCTGCTAATTCTTGCAGTCGATTTCGGCCACCCAATTGGGTATGTTCATGCTTCTTGTACCAAGAACATAACTTCCATTAGATTCAAAATAAACTGGAATAGATTCAAATTATACTTCATTGGTAGTTTGTCAATAAGGTACACTTGGAATCCTGTTCGTTTCCTGTCACGAGAAGTCAAACTAGCATCTTTACCCAAATCAACATGTATAAAAATATCACATCAAGTTAGCTCAAAACACAACCATCATAGATCAAAATCATAAATCACATGTAACCATCATAACCTAGAATCATAGATCATAAACTAGAATCATAATTCACATGTAATCATCATATACCAGAATCATAAGTCACATGCATAATAAAACTGAAATACAATATTGATACCTATCCTTCATCGATCTTTACTTCTGACTTTGTTCTTTTGTATAGACATCAGATCGGTTGCCACACCCACCAAACACCCAGTGCCTTCTCCTCTACGAGGTGCACATACACATAGTGTGCATCACACACATACAACCACACCTGACACACAACACCATGCAATACATGCACCTACACCTGGCGTACAATGCATACACCTATAACCAGTGTACAACACAATGCGTCCATCTATACCCTGTGTGAAATACCACTCAATACATGTACCTACACAGAGTACAACACAACGAGTACACATACTACAATACCAAGACTACATGATGCACATACATAATCCCACATATCCTCAACATGTCATGTATGACATGCACACAATACCACACGTGCACTTATGTACAACATGTACACATTACCATCAGTACATTGCACCACCTGCACAACGTGTGCACAACATCACATGTACACGGCGCCACCTGCACAACGCCACATGTACACCACACCACTTGTACAATGTGTACACAATACCACATGTACACAATACCATACACAAGACATGTACACAACACCACCTCCACATAACGCCACTTGTACAACATGTACACAACACCACATGCATACAAACCACTCGTACAATCATGCACACCACACCATATGTACATAGCACCACATGTATAACATGCATGCAACACCACTTGTACATAGCATTGCATTCCCAACATGTACATAGCATTATCTGTACACAACACTACATATCATCATGAACAGAGCACCATATGCACACATGCCACATATACGTCATGAAGACAATAAAATATGTATACAACACCCCATATGCAATATTCACACAACCCTATTTGTACCATCCTATACATAACATTGTATAAATAACATATACACATGCTATGTATACACAAAACCACAAGTGCACACATCATAGATGCAACATGTACAACATATACAACATATGCATAATAGTAGTACCACACATCCAGAACCACACTGACTCTACCAAGCAACCCTGCTTCCAGTGTCTTATCCATGCTTGTCTTAGGATGTCGTAGACCACGTTGCTTTCATTCGATTGGTGTACCCTTGGTATAACTTGTCCATAACATAGACATAATATAATCACATAATATCAACTCAAAACCATATGATACTAAGCTCGTATATTTGTCATGACTACTCTTACCACTTGATTCCTCATGAACCAAGAACCTCTTCATGCCATTCACTTGCATAAGCAATTATTCCTTCACATGAATGATCCCTGACAATCCCTATCAGACAATGGCATAGATACATACATACATATATAATCATTAGCATAAAACAATCATCACCTTGTCAGACAATGACATACATACATTCATGTATACATATATAAACATCAACATAATCATGATCATAACATAATTACCATATAACATAAGGTCTAGGTTAAGAGAAATTCCTTTATTCATGCAACACATGCGCAACATTGAGAACAAAAGTTTCCAACATAGCCAAGGCATATGATGCCTCAAATCCATTTACTTTACCTTTTCCTATTATTTTTCTCATGACTATACTGCTACCGTCCATTTACCACAATGGACCCAGCCAATCCAACCGACAGACATATCCTTACCTTCCGTTGCGCTTACTCATACACCGACCTTCATTTGAATCTTACATTACCTTTCAGGTACTACCACACAACTCTCCTCGAGCTCCATCAACTTTCCTCTTTCCAAACCAATTCCCAAGAATCAAAATAGAAAAGACAAGAAAAAAACCAAGAAGAAGACCATGAAAACCCATAACAATATGACACTACAACAAAGTGGCAAGGCCTTGCACCAGATATAAACAAAACCACAAATTGAGCTCAAAATACCAAAAGCACAAGACTGACACCATGAATCAATCCCCATGGTTCCTAAGGAAAGCTCAGCCTGAGACATCTTCAAGATTTCATGGCAACCTGTCTTTCCATGCAACTCCCTGCATCATGCTACCATAAACACACAATTGTCAATATATAGTTAAGCATAATAATACACAAGTTACCTCATCTTATTGTGTTAAGCATGCTGCTTACAACTAAACACATCCACACCATCTCTCAAGGGACTCCAATCCTTTAACAGATCCACCTATAGCTAAAGACTAGATAATATACCTCTCAAGAGCATGTTCATCAATATAGCACATATTCACATAATGTCAGACAAAATTAAGGTTATGAAGACTTCCTGTGTGCAAAGCACTCATAATATCATGATATCCATAATAATATCTAACTTACATGTTCTCCTCATAAACTCATACAAAATTATCATTCACACATATGAAGAGTCAATCTATATTAGTATGACACCATCTCACAAATATGTCAGTTCATACTTGAATATTGCAACCATAACCATATGCATAGGTCAAACCATGTTAACGAAATACATATAACATCAAGATGTTCAAGGCAATGAACATAACCATCACACATATGACCAATCCAAATTATAACATCAATATCTCAATGAAATGACCCTAATTATCAAGTTAATAGCATACAACACCAATAATCTATATATCATACTCATCGACAAGATATAAAATAATCATTAGGTTATCTAATATAAATCAACAATAGCAATGCATACAACTACAACTTACTATCATTCTTGACTCCGACACGTGCATATAACCACACTAATCATCTAACATCTATCACTAATGTAACCATAACATCAAATACATGTTCATAAACCTAATGTATATAACCCTAAGGCATATAATAATCCTTAACTTACATACCTGCATGCCAAACATAACTACATGTATGGCGATTTTCTCTTATCCCAAAGTGTAATGTTACAACCTCATTATGATGATTTGCATGCCTTGCTCTATCTCAACTAGCTCATTAGCATCAACACAACCAAAGCATCATGATGACCTAAATTGCATACAATGACTTCACAAGGTATGTTTGACCTACTATACATGCATAACAACTGCATAGACACACATAACAAATGAGTACAAAACCATATACACATAATTCTAGCTAGAGTCCAGTCATCAATGCATGACCATATCAAGTACACAAACCATGCCCTCATGCATGACAACAACCGTTACTCCATTGTACACATTGCCACATGCAACCAACATTATGCATAAGCAATGCCAAATCAACTACACCTACACATAAATCAATTCTTATAATCAACCTACAAGACTAATACATGTAATCAAAATATTAAAAAATGTAACCAACATACAAGGGTGTAAGTAGGTATCATGAAATCAGCAGGTAAGCGACATAATTCATACACAGTCAGTTACATGTTCCAAAAATCGAGACATTGTGTCTATTAATTTGAAATAAGTTTTCACCAATACTAACAACCTATAAGCATGCCCCCTTACTATCCATGGTCCACACTAAGGTAGAAGGAGGTAGCTACTATAATGGCCTGATCTCCAATGTCCAATTATGGAAATGGGATCTCCAAAGATCTACTAAATTTAACCACACTTGAAAATAAATTGATTTTTATTTCTCATAAATTTGTATGAGATTAATTCAAAAACATTGCACTTATTCCACTTGTAACATAATAACTAAAAAAATGTCACTTTTCCATTTCCTTACATGCAACTTTTCAAATTCCTTGCATGCAACCTTTCAAATTCCCTACACGCACTCTTCAATTCTTTGCATGAAAATAGGCATAGATCAGCTACATCCATATTATCACATCACAATACTATCCCATCTAAAAATAACATTTTCTTCAAAAAATTACCATACCTTTACATTTTCTTCAAACAATTACTATACTATTACATTTGCATGTATGAATTTCTTCAAACATTGTGCATACAAACTAATATAGCAAACTATTTGCATACAAGTAAGCATATATAAACTACAACAATACTATTACACATCAATACTATCCCCAACCACAAACAACATACTCATTGGGCCATTTTATCAAACAATTTGTATGCAAATAATCATTGAACCATTGGAGCATTTCATCAAACACTTTGCATGAAAACTAATATCGTGAATGATTCAATGCATATATCCTAAACTGTAGCAGTAAAAGTTATGAAAACTAAACCATATGATTAGTGGTATTATCCCTCACTATGGTTCAAGTTTCAACTTCTGAGATTTCATAGATGAAAAGTTATAACAAAAGACCAACACAATTCTATTTGGTGCAAAATTCTAGGAGTATCCAAAAAGATCGACTTCCATTGATCATATCTCCTAAAATATAGCGAATAAATGTCTTAAAGTTTTATAAAAATATTAGTGGGATTTCCCCTCATTATGGAATTTTTTTTTAGCTCTTGAGAGTGCCCAGAAGAAAAGTTATAACAAAAATGTCAGCGTAACCTGTTTGAGGCCTAATTTTAGGAGCATTCAAAAGGCTCGACTCCTTCTACTCATATATCCTACAATATTGCGACCCAATATCTGAAATTTATATTGCATAATCAGTGGTATGTCCCCTCTATGTGGACAATTTTTCAGCTTCTGAAAGTTTACAGACGATGCGTTATTGAAGAAATTCCAACATGACCTATTTAAAGGTGCATTTAGGAAGGTCATCCTCCTTAGATATAATTCCTAGCGTATTCTAAACCAATATCTGAAAATTTTACCACAATATCAGTGGGATCTACCTTCAATACGGACCAATTTTAAACTTCTAATATGCCACAGAAGAAAAGTTATAACATATATGACAGAAAGTTCTAAAATTTAACATTTGTTCTTCATTTCACCTATGATAGAGCCCATCCAGTCCAAGTGTTTGAACCATGCTCTAATACCACTCTGTAACACCCTCCAGGGTAAATGCGCATATAAAAAACATAATAGGAACAAAAATACAATAAACATATCAACTATCAAAATCCATATATACCTCAAATATTCACACATGAAAATCAAGGGAATGAATTTTTTTCGTTAATAAATGCAATGAACCAATTGGTGATGGGACTACCACGTTCCACCAGATCATAGATTGGTTGAGACAAGTTTCTCTTCAGAAAATCACCCCTGTGCCATATTCCAAGCATGAATGTGGGATCTCATAGAACTCATCTAGGGCTTCCAGAGGCCACCCACCTTAACCCATCAAACAGTGATTCCACCTGACAGTCGGACATCACGAAAAACCATCATTAGATTGGTCTCCATCCAAGCCTTCCAGAACTTCTAGGGAATTTGTCCAACCAAGGCTTCTAGAACTACTGTTACACAACATTTTGTCACTGTCCTTGTACTCCCCATTCCTCGATCCTGGAGGACCTTTACAGTGACCCTCATATGTTTACCTGCCATGAAGAACATGTCCTTACATCCCTCTTCATCTGTAGAACATTTCCCTCTTACATCATTTCCTAAGAATATTCCTTCAAGCTCAGTTTTCAAGACCGAAACTAGCATTCAGTTTCTTCCTTGCACTGATTTGCAGAGTCTAACACTGGGCCTAGCACCAAACGACGCTAGTCAAGCATTCATGACCTGTGCCGACACTCATTTGGCAAGTTTTAAAAAATGGAGTCGAAGTTTCCAAGTCTAGAAGCTTCGTGAACGGAAGTCTGGTAAATGGTTGGGCAAGATAGAGCTGAGGGAGACTATTTGGGCTCCTTTCCCCTATCAAAATGGAACAAACCAAAAGGGATAAGGCCTCCTCTACCATAAGAGGATCCATTTCCCCTCCATCAAAGTTATATAAACTCCTCGTTTCACAACCTCAGTTAGCTAATGAAAGGGTTGAAATAATATGCAAGTCTTGAGAGCCATATTGAGAACATTAGCCTTCTAGTTTGTGTGTGAAGGGAGAATAAGCTTATAGTGTTTGGTTTGGAGCAAAAGGAAAGAGGCCTTGAACTTCCATTGTTTTGAGGGTGAATCATGAGATGCTTATAGTGGTGCTGGAACTTAGACATACCAAAGGGAACCTGCAACGTCAAGGCTCCGATTGTATTTCTCTTTGAAGTTTATATTAATACAACTAATGGTTTATTTCCTATATTGTGTGTAATATTGCATTTGATAGCTTAAAACTCTTTGACCTTTTAAGTAGATTGAATTCGATCTTATGCTATCACATTTTTTGTTGTTTCTTGCATGTTTGTTTTAGGTATTCAAACGAAAGGAAGGAAAGGAAGCTGGAGCAAGGAAGCAAGATCACCATCAAGTGGATTAGTGTTATAAGAGGTAGGCCCCCTTATTCGATTCTAATCTAAGGAAATTTACATTATATTGTCTTGTTTGTAGCTAGACCCATTCTCTTGGGATAGAGGGATCATCTTTGTCCATAGAGAGGATACTCCTACTCCACAAATTGGTGACCATACTGGGGAACCATCCTTCTCTTTGGATTGTTTTTAATTTCAAGATTTGTGATCACTTTTCTTGTTTCACTCTTTCTCTTTGGTATTCTATAATTCAAGTCATCTGTTGCTTGGATTCTTGAATTTAGAGTGATAGGTCTGGTTCTGGCTTGTGAATTTTTTTTATTTTTTCTTGGAATACCTCGATCGACACTATTTATTTTCTGACAGTTGCGCCGACTAGAGTGAGTTCCCTTTAAACAATCACGCCACAACCCCTTCTGGCACTTGTTGCTAGTTAGGCATTCGTGTTGATGCCTATAGGTTTAAATCAGGGTTTCCCTAAATCATTTCCAGTGTATCTTGTCCTCATAGGTTCTAATTCTTGGCTTGTTTGCCTGTATTCTGCCTGGCTAGAATGCTTTGTTAGCTTGATTTGTTTTCTTGATTAGTTTGATATTTCCTTACTTGATTTTTTTAGTTTTGGATGGTTTGTGTCCCTAGGGCATCTAGGTCATTGTCCATTCTTTATTTTCCTGCTCATCAAGTCGAGTTGTTAGTTTTTTTACGGGACTAAGTACCCTAGGGTTTTGGGTTGGAACCCTAATGGAGCAAAAGAAATATACAGTAAGAAACACACATTCAACTCAAGCAACACGCTTATATAAACAAACTATGTGATAACGATCATACCCGAATGTCCTTCATTTGGCTAGTTCCAGCAGGGTTCAAACCCTCTGCAACTCCTGATGATATTCGTATCTACAAATCAACCAATCCGAACATACATAGCAGCATATAGATAAATCATTTTAATGAAATCAACTTTATATAATATAAGTAAGATGATTAGTTGTGTTAGCGCTTGGAATTCACCTAGGCTGAGATAGACAAACTCTCAAGGCTACATCAAACCATTTCACCTCGTAGCTAGCCCTACGAGGTATGAGAAGGCTCTCTCGCGTCAGATTCGGTAGATCTTTCAATATGATAAGCTGACCAATTAGGAATCAAGATTTTAGGCTAGTAAATTGATAAAGGGGGTTGATTTAA
>APFE030583570.1:0-27237 GCA_000404065.3 Pinus taeda | reverse complement strand
ATTTTTTGTGTTTTAGTTTTTATTGTTTCAATGTTTACATATTCTCAATATATTGGATTAGATATATATGACAAAACAAAAAATATAGAAGTAATAAGTTTGGGAGAACAATTTTTTGTTAATGGTGTACTTCCTAAGCAGCCGATAAAATAGATTCTCGAAACGACAATCACAAATTAAAAAAAATAAAACAAATGATTTAATGCAGAGAGTATCAAAAACTCCAAAATCACATATAAAATCATTTGTTTTGTAAATGTTAGGAAACTAGTGCACAAAAAGATAGAAAAGATAGATCAACGCCTTAGAATTCAGCGTCTTCGAGGGGGAAACCTTCTTTATATTACATAAATGAAAAATTCTTGGATGATACAAATGACAAAACCTTCTTTCTATATATAGGAGTTTAAGGGGTCAAGATATAACCAAGCCGACCTAACAATAATAATATAAATGCACAAAAATAACAATAGTGGGATTCTATGAGGCACAATAATAACAATAAGGGATACAATGACAATAATAATGGGGAATCACTAGTATTATAGGGACCTAACATGCCCCTCTCCTTCAAAAAAGTGTTGTCCTCAACGCTTGAGTAGTGTTGGATGCTTCTGTATAAAATTCTCATTCTCCCATGTGGAATCTTCAACGAGCAAGTTCTTCCACTTGATGAGATACTCTGAAATTGATCGATTTCGTAGCTGTCGAGTTCTTGTTTCTTTGACTGCTTTAGGTTCCAATATGATTTTTCCTTCCTCATCGAGTTCTAGCAATATTATTTGAACTGAAATCTTGTCACCTATAACCTTCTTTAAGCATGAAACATGGAAAACTAGGTGCACTCGGGAAGTTGCAGGAAGCTCCAATTTGTATGCCATAGTACCTATTTTTTGCAACACCTTGTACAGACCATAATACTTTGGTGATAATTTATTATCCTTCTTAGCTTGCTTGAGAGACATTTGTTTATATGCTTGTAGCCGTAGGAATACCTAATCACCTATATCAAAACTTCTTTCGCTGCGATGTTGATCTGCCTGCTGTTTTATTCTATTCTGCGCCAATGTGAGGTTATCCTTTAAGAGTTGGAGAACTTGTTGTTGATGGTCGATGTGATCTTCCATTGCTTGAACCTTAGAATTTTCTCTTAAATATGATGTGATGGATGGTGGCTGATATCCATAAAGTGCCATAAATGGGGTCATTTTTGTTGTTGTATGGAAGGAAGTGTTATACCACCATTCAGCCAGAGGCAACCATTTGACCCATTGTGTCTGTTTATCATATACAAAGCAACGAAGATATCCTTCCAAACATTTGTTTACTATCTCAGTTTGCCCATCAGATTGAGGATGATAAGATGAACTATGAGCTAACTGAGTACCAAGACAAGAAAATAATTTTGTCCAAAAATTTCTAGTGAAAATGGGATCTCTGTCACTTACAATAATCTTTTGGGTTTCCATGTAGCTTTTGAATTGTTTCCATAAATGTAGTAGAAATTGTACTCGCTTTAAATGGATGAGATAATGCACAAAAGTGTGCATACATGGTAAGTCTATCAACTACCACCATGATAACATTCTTTCCTTAAGACTTGGGTAAACCTGTGATAAAATCCATTGAAACCTCCTCCCAACGTTGGCTTGAAATCGATAAAGGTTGTAATAGTCCTGGGGTCTTAATTGTTTCAACTTTATTTTGTTGGCAAACCAAACATTCTGCCACAAACTTTTGAATATCCGATTTAAAGCCATCCGAAAAAAAATCATTCTTAACCCTGTAGTAGGTTTTTAGAAATCCTGAGTGCCCTTCTAAGGGAGAGGTGTGCAATTCCCTAAGAATCTTTTGTTTGAGTTGGGAATCTTACATAGGTATAACCGATCCTTGTACCATAACGAATCATTTTTCTAGCTAAATGTATCAGATGTACTGTGATCTTGTTGTATCTTTTGAATGAGTGCCCACACTTCCTCGTCATTCTTCCATTCATCCCTTGCTTCGTTTATCCAATCTAGTTGGATAATAGAAATGATGCAAATAAATGCTTCCACATCCTTATCCTTTCTTGAGATTGCATCTGCCACAATATTTTGCTTCCCTTTTTTGTAGATGATTTTAAAGTCACAGCCCAACATCTTTGTGACCAATTTTTGTTGCTCTTCTGAAGATAATCTTTGTTCTAAAAAGTATTTAAGGCTATTATGATTTATTTTTACCTTGAAGTGTCTTCCTATTAGGTAGGGTCACCATTTCTTAAGTGCATGTAGTATTGCCAGCGTTTCCTTTTCATAAATAGCTTTGTGTAAATATTTTCCTTTGATTGGACGACTTTCAAAAGCAATGGGTCTCTCTTCTTGCATTAAAACATCCCCAATTCCATTTCCTGAGGCATCACATTTCACAATAAAGGTTTTTGTGAAGTCCGATGTAGCTAAGACTAGTGCTTGGCACATTGTTTCTTTAAGATGTTCAAAGGCCTTTGTTTCTTTTGGAATACATGAGAATGCATCTTTCTTCAATATTATTGTTAGAGGTGTTGCTATTCTCCCATAATTTTTAAAAACTTGCAATAATACCTTGTCAACTCGATAAATCCTCGTAGATGCTTTATGGCTGTGGGAATTTTCCATTCCTTAATGGTTTTAATTTTGCTAGGGTCTACCTTAACACCTTCATGAGATACAATATGACCAGATATTCCACCTCTTGTACTCCAAAGAAACATTTGGAGATTTTTGCATATAATTGTTTCTCTTCCAATAGTTTGAGCACCATGTCAACATGTTGGACATGATCTTTCCAAGGCTTGCTGCAGATTAGTATATCATCAAAAAATACTAACTCAAATTTTCTAAGGAAGGGTTTGAAAATGAAATTCATCAAACCTTGAAATGTAGAAGGTGCATTAATAAGGCCAAAAGGCATGACCAAAAATTCATAATGACCCTCATGAGTTTTAGATGTTGTTTTTGGGATGTCTTCAGTCTTCATTCTGATTTGATGATATCCTAAACGAAGATCCAACTTGGTGAAGTAAATTGATCTAAGCAACTCATCGAATAATTCATCAATGACAGGAATGGGAAATTCTTTAATAGTGAGCTTGTTGAACTCTCTATAATCTGGACACATGCGCCATGATCCATCCTTCTTGTGAACCAATACTACTGGAGCAGAGAAAGAACTTTGACTAGGTTGAATTATACCTGCCTCTAGCACTTCTACAACCATACGTTCAATTTCACTCTTTTGGACATAGAGATATCTGTAAGGCCTGATGTTTGGAGGAACACTTCCTGGAATCAAATTGATAACATGATCATGATCATGAATAGGTGGGAGGCCTTTGGGAGTCTCAAATACCTTGGAATGATTATCCAAGACTTTTTTGGAGATCTGGAGAAATGGATGATTTCGATGTGGGAACCTCTAGTGAACATAATTGTGCAATTATGCATCTTTGTTCTTTCTTTAGAAGCTTTGTCATTCAGTTAAAGCTGATTATCTTTCTCGGTTTCCGATACCCCTTAATTCAACTTCTTTTCCTTCTGCAAAGAATTTCATGAAAAGTTCTTGAAAATTAAAAGCTATTATACCCAAGGATTGTAGCTATTAGACTCCTAATACAACATCAGCACCACCCATTGGAAGGGAAAACACTGGGCTATTCAATACATATTCTCCCATGGATAGCTTGATATTATGGCACTTTCCTGAGCGATTTATGGTTCCTCCACTTGCAACCATCACTTGACACTCTGGTGCTGGATATAGGAAGCAATTCAATTCCTTGGCTATCTTACAATGAATAAAATTATGGATACTTCCTGAATCAATCAACACTATTACCTTTTTCTTTTTGATATGCCCTTCTATCTTGATAGTTTGAGGAGTGGTAATTCCAGCCAATTCATTACAATATATGATCAGATTCATTTCTTCTTTTTCTAGGGTTTGTTCCTTGTGTATATCATCTTCTTTTGACGTTTCTTGCTCATTTTCTTCTTCCTCTTCACAATCTATGTAAAATAATTTCTTCTTGACACACTTATGATCTTTAGTGTATTTGCTATCACAACTGTAACAAAGCCCTTTTGCTCTTTTTTTCTTCCAATTGTTGTGGTGTCAACCTTGTAGGTTGTGGATGGCTAGGGGCAGCAACACTTCCATTTTTATGATTGTGAGTGGTAGACTTCCTTGTTGCCATAATTTTGTTTTCCATTTTTCTTGCCAACCTAAATGCCTTCTCCAATGAATCTGGTTCCCAAAGGCGAACCTCATGTTGGATGTTATCTTTTAAAGTCCCTATGAACATATCAATCCTATGCTCCTCTAGAATATCTTTTACCCTTATATTCAATTTTTGGAAGTCCTCAATGTGCTCCATCATTGAACCCTTTTGTTTGAGATTTATCAATTGGGTAAAAAAAAAATTGCTTTTTGTATCCTCATAATGTGCTATCATTGCATCTGTAAAAATAGCCCAATTGACAATTTGTTTACGAGTAAAGCCATCAATACCATACAAACTGATTTGGTTCCAAATATAAAGTTGCAATGCATACCTTTTCTGTGTTTTGTACATTATGGAGATTGAAAAATTGCTCCATCTGTAATATCCATGTTCCGGGGTCCTTGCCATCCAACTTCCTTATATCGATCTTTGGAACATGGTGGTTCTTCAATCCAACGTTAGAGTCTATAAAATCATGATTAAAATTTATTTTGTTCTCATCATGAGTTTCCTTTACTACCCTTTCGCCATTAGTAAGCATTTCTTGTAGAAACTTTGTCAAATCTATCTTCAAATCTGTCTTTAAATCTTCCATGCTTGTCTTCAAATCCATCTTCAAATCTGTCTTCAAATCATCAATCTTAGCTTGCACGTCGTCCATATTAGATTCCACGCCATTCATCTTAGCTTCCACGTCATTCATCTACGCCTTTCTTTAAACCATCCATCTTATTTTCTGTTACTTTTTGTGCGAGTGAAATTTGTTGTACTTGGTCTCGTAATTTTAATATATCATGTTGCATTTTTTCATTTTCTTCATGAGTCATGCTAGATCTTTCAGGTTTCTTACTAGGTGTTTCCATTTTCTTTCTTCGGGGCATCAATTACTGATAATAATGCTTCATTATGCCCTTTAAATTCCTTCAAACTAATTTTTCAAACCATGCATATGAAAAATTAAAAAAAAAAAACTACACACCTTTTTTCACTTTGTAGGAGCTTGATATTAAATCTGATGTATCTCTGTAATTTTAGATCTCCGAGGTCTCAAATTGTTTCCTATGGTAACCCTTTGAGTAATATTTTTAACCCCGCAAGTCTCATCAAGATTGGATTCTCCAATGAAGAGTTATGCCAAATCTCCCATGATGATCTGAGTATAGACTTGTTCAGTAGAGCGAACTTGTACGACGTGCCGCGGGTCACTATTTCAACCTTAAGTTATGAAAGTAGTACCCAAACAACTACAGTCTGTCATCTTTCTGCAATTTCTTACGAAAATTCAATCTGATGCTTAGAAAGAAAGTTATGACGATTTGCCCAAGGTGACATGTTTGGAATGTAATTTGGGGGTTTGCAAAAACCCTAAGTTCCTCAAATTATATCTCCGAAAATATAGCGAGATAGGATCTGAAATTCAGAGCCGAGGTTCAGATCGATTTTTTCTCAAATGGGTTTCTTTGTTAGCTTCTGAAACATTGTAGAGAAAGAATTATAGCGAACATTCCACGATGACCTGTTTTAGATGAAATTCTAGAACTTGCAAAAACCCTAACTTCCTCAAATCATATATCTGAAAATATAGCGCGACAAGATATGAAATTTAGACCTGAGGTTTAGAAAGATTTCGACTCAAATGGGTTTTTTTCACTTCTGACATGTCGCAAAAAAAAGTTATAACGAAAATACCATGATGATCTGTTTGGAGCAGCGGAACCCTATAACCCAAATCTCTGATACCAAATGTTAGGAAACCAGCTCACAAAAAGATAGAATAGATAGATCAATGCCTTAGAATTCAACCTCTTCGAGGGGGCAACCTTCTTTACATTACATAAATGAACAATTCTTGGATGATACAAAAGACAAAACCTCCTTTTTATATATAGGAGTCTAAGGGGTCAAAATATAACCAAGCCGACCTAACAATAATAATATAAAGGCACAAAATTAACAATAGTGGGATTCTATGGGGCACAATAATAACAATAAGGGATACAATGACAATAGTAATGGAGGAATCACTAGTATTATAGGGACCTAACAGTAAAGTTCTTCATTCATCATAACTAAAGTGTTTTCTATCCAGTAACTTCAACACATTATATAAAAAAGACATTATATTTAATAAATTGTTATTATGTTGGTTCTCAAGCCTCTGTGGAAGTTTTTTGTAGCTTCATGTTCCGGATTGTCCACAGCTTCAACTTCATTCTGCCAACGTTTCAAACCCCAAAGGGGGTCCATCATCAGGACAAATTAGAAAGATAAGATGAATGAAAAGATTATTTGAGAGAAAGAGCTGAGCGCTTGGGTATAAATAAACCAAAGAGCCCTAATATAAGAGCCGACACATGATTATGACCTAATTTTTATTTTAATTAATTTTTTATCATTTTTGCTTAAATTTACATTAATATTTATCATTAATTGCAAAATTGCTCTATTATTTTAGGTTTATTAAATTGATAATTTAATTCAAAAAAAAAAATAAAATTAAAATAAAAAATATTTTAAGTTAATTAAACTGATAATTTTTAATTCAAAATTTTTAATTCAAAATTTTTTTAATTAATTTTTTTTTTATTTTTATAATTATTTCTATTTAATTTATTAATTAAAATTATTTATTTATTTATTATTAAATTAATTATTAATTATTAAAGTTTATAATAAATCATAAATTATTTATCAGTTTTTTATTACATTGGGCTAATAATAATTTAATTAATTAAATAGAATGAACCTAGTTTTTAACGAAATTCATCCATTAGAATATTGATTTTTATTATTATTAATTAGAAACCTAATTTATTTAAAACCTAAATATTATGTTTACTTTTTCTTATTCTTTTTATTTCTTTCTTTATATTTTTTTTATTTATTATTTTTTTTATTTTATTATTAAATCTATTTATTTAACTTTTATTCTCTAAATTTTATTTATTTTTATATTAGCCATTAATTTAATTTAATTTAATTAATATAATTAATTAAATTAAATTAAATTAATTTGATTAATTGATTAATTAGTTGATTAATTAATAACCAAACCTGGTATGACCTTTCGATCTTCGTCCTCATGCTTCCGAGGGTCTTGAGGGGTTAATCTGTCTAATCAGGGGGAACCAGTTTCCGCTGATTTCACTGCCATTGTCCCTGTTGAGGTTCTAAGGAAATTTCATAATTTCGATGGCTTCTCTGATTTTTCTTTTGTGATAATTGTCCTCCCTTGCAATTACCTTGGCGTCTTCCAAACACATATGATGTTTGGTCTTGGATGAGTGCTCTGCAAGGGCTGATGTACGGGATCTTTCATTCTTTATGTCAGCCGCGTGTTCTTTAAGCCTGGTTTTCAGAGATCGACCTGTTTCCCCAATATAACTTCTACCACATGAGCAATCAATCTTGTACACTCCCTTCAGTTGTTGACGATCAATGTTATCCTTAACTGATCTCATCATCTGTCTTATCGTTCCACATGTTGTAAATTGAGTGTCTATGTTTCTCCTTTTTAATATTTTTGCGATCTTGTCGGTAACCCCCTCGATGAATGGAAGGTAAACCCTCCCTTGTTTTTCTTTCTTGTCCTCAGGGTTGCGATTTGAGAGGGCCCTGTCTTGAGCTCTTCTTATAGCCTTCTTGATGCTCCACTCCTTGTATCCAATGCTCTTGAAGACAGAGGTTAAGTGCTCAATCTCCTCCTTCAGGTGATCAGTGTCAGAGATCCTGAAAGCTCTAACCGCCAGGGTGTTTAGAACGCCAGATTTCTGGGAGGGATGATGGTAAGAGTCAGCATGAAGATAGCTATCAGTGTGAGTTTTCTTCCTATAGACCTGGTGTCCCAAGGTACCATCCTCCCTTCTACTGATCAAGACATCTAGAAAGGGGATCTTGCCATTTTCTTCAAGCTCCATAGTAAATTTGATTTCAGAGGATAAAGAGTTAAGATGATTGAAGAATTTCTCAAGCTCTGTTCTACCGTGGGTCCAATTTAGGTTGGTGTCATCGACAAATCTTTTCCACCAAGCCGGTTTCAAGTGGAATGAGTCAAGGGCTTTCTTTTCAAAGTACTCCATATATAGGTTGGCGACAATAGGTGAGAGCGGGGAACCCATGGCAACTCCAGAAATTTGTTCATAATAGTGATCTTGAAAACTGAAGAAAGTGGACCTTAAACAGATTTCAGCAAGCTTCGCAGTTTGAGGATCAGTGGCCATCTTTATAACATGCACAGCCTCATCAAGGGGAATCTTTGTAAACAAGGATACGACATCAAAGCTCACTAGAATATCGTCTTTATCCACCCTTTTATCCTTAATAAGATTAACGAAATCTGTTGAGTCTTTTATGAAGGAGTCCGTGTTACTGACCAGAGGTTTTAGGATCTTAGCTACATACTTAGCTAATTCATAAGTAGGGGAACCAATGGTGTTAACAATTGGTCGGAGAGGGACTCCTTCCTTATGGATTTTTGGTAATCCATAGATTCTGGGAATAACCTCACAGGAGGGAATCAACCTCTTTTTTATTTTATCTTCCAGGTTGGTTTCCATGATGGCTTTCTTAACCTGCTTTATCACCTTGGGAATGGGGTTAGAATTGACCTTTCTATAACTGCCACAACTCAAATGCTCATTCATTTTTTGAATGTAATCTTCCTTGTTTAACACAACAGTGGCTCCACCTTTATCCGCTTTAAGGACCACTATTTTATCATTATTACGGAGAGATTTGAGAGCTTCCTGTCCTTCCTTATCAAGGTTACTCCTTGGGCGTTTAGACCTCAACAAAGCTAGGGAACATTCTTGTCTTAATATTTCTCTGTCGTTCGGTGAAAGACCTTGAGTCCCATTCTCAATGTTGCAGATGATGCTTTCAAAAGGAATATTTTTGGGTGAGACTGCAAATCCCAAACCCTTGCTCAAGATTATGATTTCTTCCGGATTGAGATTTATAGATGAGAGATTCACAACCATTTTTTCCTGTGTATTTGAAAAGTGGTTCTCAATTTTATCATTGCTATGATTATCCCTGGAAGCATTATAATTATTAATAATAATACCATGGTTAGAATTATCAGTTTGGTTTTTGTACCTATTCATAACTCCTTTAGCACTAATATTGCTGTGCTTCACGCTGTAATTGTTTATATCTTCATTACCCATTGTTCCACCAGAATGACCCACGCTATTAACCATTAATATATCCGTATTACCCACCATATTCCTCTTAACACCACCCATGTTAATTATTGCTGCACCCATGATCTTATCAGCACTTACGTTGCTGGAAGTGCCAATGCTGTCAGCGCAGGGGGATGAGAAATCGTTGCTGGTTTTAACGCTACCGGCATTACTAATTCCCTTACTTAATAAATTATCATTAATTGTCACACTATTATCATTGCATACGTTAATGCTATCCACGTTGTTTTCTGGTCGTTCCACATTACTGATAATTTTACCCGAATTACCATCTCTATTATCATTAATTATCCCATCGTTGCAAATGCTGTTAATACCTGAAGAGTTAACGCTGTCTGCCCAGGTTTCCACGTTTTCATTCATCTTATCTTTCTAATTTGTCCTGATGATGGACCCCCTTTGGGGTTTGAAACGTCGGCAGAATGAAGTTGAAGCTGTGGACAATCCGGAACATGAAGCTACAAATTGTTATTAATCTGATAAACTTAAAATAAAAATAAATTAATATAAATTAAATAGTGATAATTTATTAAAATAATATTAACATCATGGCTGAAAATTGTTGAAATTTTAAGGATTTTCATAGAGGTGATATTTTATCGTTAATGTCATCCTTGGAATTTTAGGGCTTTTCAGAGACATGATATTTTATCTTTAATACCATGCCTAAAAATCATTGGAATTTTAGGACTTCTGATATTTTATTTTTAATATCATCTTTATTGTTGGAATTTTAAGGTTTTTTCAGTTATTATATTTTATCTTTAACATCATTATTAAAATATGCTGACAATTTACACCGAAAATAAAATACATTATTCCAACATCAACACTTTTTGTTTTGAGGGTGTTTCTTGCACCAAAAAAATTGGCAAAAAATGTTGAAAATTTACCCTGAAAAAAAGAGGTTATTCTAACATCAACACTTTTCGCTTTCAGGCTATTTTTCATGTTTTTATTTTGGGTTTTTGGGCTAGAGTACTCGTTTTGAGGTAATAGTTCCCGTTTGATCGATAACTATGTTTAGGAATATAAGGGTTAAATTTTGTTTCATCATGCAGTGTGTTTGACAAACTAGACTCTGATTTTAACTTTAATAGACTATGCTCAAATTTTAGTTCAAATTGAATGTCTTCAACATATTTTCTCTCTTTAGGTAGAGACAAAGACTTTTCTAAAATAATGGTACCTGTTTCTTTTGCAGACTTCCTTTTCATGAAGATTTTTTCCGGGCTTGTCAGGATCTCTAGTGGATCAGGATCTCGATTGCTCCTTGTGTGAATCCTTCTATATGCCAAAATTTCCAGTGAGATCACCTCAAACTTTGTATTGTGGAGTCGCCAAAGCAAATATAGCAGACAGTGTTGTTATCTAACCTTTTTTTCGCCCTTAGAAAGCAGATTTGATCTTTAAAGCAGTTCTGGGGAAGAAATACTTTCGTAGTCCCTAGTATGGTCTCCAAGATGTTAGCACTCAGAAAGTTTTTCTTGGCTGTAACAAAAAAACTTTCTAAGGTAACCTTTACAAACCAATTTTACAGATTGAAGGGTAGCCCCTTCAATCCAGAGAGGGTTCTATTTGACAACCTAATCACTAAATTTAGCAACTGACTATGCATTCACATAATGGCTAGATCTTTAGTTGAGTTATGTTGAAATAGGGTTTGGTTGGGCATGATGGAGATAGTCCATTGAGTAATGGAGTCAACAAGCTAGGGTTTAAGACAACTTACCAAGATACTGGCTGTGTGATCAAGGATTGACAAAGGCAAGGTAGATGGCACATCTTAGACATTTGAAGTCATCATTGTAGCTGAAAGAGGAAAATGGAAAAATAATCCACTACAATAGGGCATATGAAATGAATCCTAAAGTAGCTTTAGAGGATAGAAGTGCAAATATTTGAGTCTATGGGACAGAGCATAAAAAACCAGGATGAATTCTGTGACATTTATTCTCATTCAAATATCAGAAGACATTACATTCAAATAATATTACAAAGAGGGGAACACTGAAACGTGTAGAAAATACAGACTAAGAGATACCATCACATGAATCTTTGGGTCACTCATCAAAATCTTCTAATCATGGCAAACTATAAATTAATAAAGTTTTCAAAACGCACAGACAATAAACTATCTTTTCATCAAAATCCAGCTTTTTCCCTCATTTCTCATGTAATATATAAGGAAAATACATATAAGATAAGATCCATAAAGTTTGGTACCAATAATTGCAAAATATTTACAATATCTGAGAGTTTAATTAACAAAACATAATCAAAATCCTACCCTTTTAGCTATTTGGATCTCTATTTGGCACATAACATTGGTCAAAGTATTTTGTGAAACTGTTGCATGTATCTCTTGCTATATTTCTGGAACAAGGACGAGTCATCGTTGTATTGTAGAATCTGGAAATGCAACTCGTATTCCCTCGTGGTAGCAAAACTGGTACATGAACCTGTAAACTTTGTTGAAACTGTGCAACTTGCCTGTGTAATTGCTTACTTCTTTTAAGGCTCTTTTTCCTTATGTTGACTCATATTCTCCTCACTTCTTCAGCCACAAAATTTCTTTGACATATTACCATAACATATCGAAAATAAATTGATTATAAAAAAGATTAAAATGGAGCAGGTCAAAATATTGATGTATAATTAGGGTTTGTTCAAGAAAATTAGCGTTTTGTATATTTCTCTGCCAATGAAGTAACTAATCATTGCTCCAAAGCTTTTGCAACTTAAGCAAGGAGGTCTAACTTGCTTTGGCTTCTTGTCATCCTTCTAGTAGCTTTCTGTATGTTTTTGTCAGCGTTTAGGGTTTCTTTCTCTTTTCTGTCTGCATACTTTATTTTCCTTTGTTTGGTGGCCTTCTTTCTGCTCTTTGAAACTTGCAGACTCTCTTCATTTTCATCAAGAATCACTATCTCCTTCAGCGTGTTGAGAAAGCTATAGGATAATGATTATAGTGATTTCTCTTTACTTAATAATTGCTTGTGATGTCTTTTTACTTATTAGCTTTGTTACTTATTATTATATGCGTGTCATCAAACAACTACCAAAAATAAAAAGAACAAGAACACAGAATATAGGTTGCAAGCCAGGGCAAAACCTCTCCACTTGAGAGGAAAACCCCCACATCTCTTCTCTTCCTTACAGATTTTTCCATTGACGAATTCCAAGACCTTAAGACTAACTTTAGAATCCTCCAAGACCAAGATCAACCTCTCTAAATGATGTGGTAACCTTGATCCAATCAAACTCAGTCAAATCTCTTCCAATAGCACTTCTTCGACCTCCAACTGCAGAATTTCAACCTTCACTGTAGATCTAAAATTTCGTCCCCCCAACAATTGTTGTTGCCACGTGTGTGAGCTTCGATCTACCTTCTGAGCCTTCCTTTGACCTTTGCTTGCATTTCCCTCACTTATGGAGCTTGAGGATGACCCTTGGTGACTTTCGCTTGACCTACTTGCCTTCTTTTCTATAAGATCAAACTTGTAGATAGAAATTCTAGATCTGTTGCAAAAACCCTAGTTTTCCTTATCATGTGTGAGAGAGAAATAACCCAAACAATGATCGTCTTTGTCCTCTTCCTTCTTCGCTAGAATGAGATGTGAGAGAATATGTCTCAAGGAGGATGAGTTCCCTCCTATATATAGTCTCTTCAAGGTGGACGTGACTCTTCCTTTTAAGCCGACTTGTTAGCTGACACACTGACTTGGTCTTGGAGGATATTTGGACACTTTTTAAGACAAAAATATTTTTCTTTGCAAGTTACAATGTGCCCGATGGGGTCTTCAACTTATGACAATAACTCTTTTGACTTCTTGACCTAGGACAAACCTTAGAAGCACTCAATGAGTGCTTGACCTATAAAATAAAAGACCTTGAGCATGAAACCCATGCTCTAATAATAATAATAATAATTTTCTTTCATTTTACACTTTACAAGAATCGAAAGTACATTTCATCTTTATGAAGACCGAACCTATTTACACATTTTTCAACACTCCCTCTTAACTAGGGAGGTATTCATATATGGTACATGAACATTCTCCATCTGAAGAGATCTCATAAGAAGAGTTAGATTGGTAACTCATCTGTTTTAACATCATACCAACCAACATTGTCACATAGTAAGGCCTTGACTAACAACTCTATCTCTTACAAGATCAAAGCGCAATGTTGGCGAGACAAATGATTTATAGACACCATCATCATTGTCTCTCAAGGTACATACTCCACCTGGATGTTCACAGAGTATGACCTTCTTTGGACTATTCTTATCTTGGATAGCCAGTCTTCAAAATATCGGTCCATGGTACCCTCTCATATTAGATGCCCTACCACATCCTAAGAGAGTATTAGATGTCAGATGCTTACCCAATCCTCCAATCGGTCTTCCCAAGTGAAGACAAGAATGATGTGCTTATCTCTCCCTCTCAACTAGGGAGGATATAGCGACCAAACCAAGATTGTCTCTCAAATACACAAGCTTCTTATTAGGAAACGATTTTGTCAAAATGTCAGCTATCCACTCATCAGTGGAGATATACTGTAGTTGCAATACACCACTAGCTTTAATGTCGCCTCTACTGCCTTACAATAATGACATCATGAGGGAGGTATCACAATTGATAGTTGAAGCCCTTCAAGGGTTGAACAACAACATGCCTCCTACCTTTCAAAAGTGACGCAAAATCTTAGAACTCGTGGCAGAGTTAAGCTTTGGCGCATTCATGTTGAATTTGGAACGTGATGACTTAATCTTTTAGGTGTTCCAGAAATTTTACACTAGCATTACATCAGCGCATCCAGACCATGTCAAAACAAGCATGCAAAAGATTGTGTTCTTGTTCCTAGAAGGAAATGCCGACATCTGCAAGATATTGAGATCCAAACTTTGGACCATTTGGAGGAAGGAACTAACTATATCACCAATTGCCTATGATCTAGTGGAAAAGTTGGTCATGCAAAACATAAAATTGCTCAGAAGGGCGTTGACTAAGGAGCTTAAAATGATTGATGGAGGAAGCAAGAACAAAGGTAGTAAAACCTGCAACAAGAACGAACTAAGGAGAAGAGGACTATGTTTTATTTGCAAGGGACCTTGGGCACTCAACCATTCATGTCCAGGTAATAAGGAGGAAACAAGGGCAGAACAATTGGAGACTCCTTTAGATCATGGGAATTCATCTATAGTTGGGTTCATCAGTTTTAAGGAGAGCACCCACAAAGGATCCGAGTAGTCAAGTACAGATGGTGAGCAACAACACAATGTTTTTCAGAAAGACTTGTAGGACAAATCGATGATAATCAATTAGCTTGACAAAGTACATGGGGAAAGGAAGGAAGTAAATCCTCCTAACGATGCGGTAGACTCTTGCACAGTTGAGTCCATAGATATCCATGAGGATATTCATAAAGAGTATGGGCAATCAGGTGTAGATAGCAGTCCACCAGTACATCCATGTTTGACAACCAGAGGGGGTGAACAAGAGATTGTCCCCACACGTGGATATGGCCAGGAAGAAGACATTCAAGGAGACTCAAGTGATGAGCCAGTAGTAATAAATCGACATGATGAGCATGATCATGAGGGGAAGCATGACAACTATAGTATGCAGGATGAGCCATTTCTGGAGAATCAGTCAAAGGTTCAAGTTGGAGCTATGATAGTTGAGCATCTCATGCAGACAGAAATAGAGGCATTCAACAGGGCACTAGAATTGCCAGTAGAGGACTTTCGGGAAAAGATCATGCATTTCAAGATAGACCTTATGATGTTGAAGTAGAGAGTTTGGACAATCTGAGACATTGTCTTACAGGAGAATAGGAAAATTGAGGAGCTCATAGGTGTCAAATAAACGACCAAGCTGCCTAGTGTTGAGGAACGACTCAAGTCCCTCACAAGGCAACAAGAGGTGTATAGTTGGGAGTTCCAGAGCAGCCCTATACATGAGTACATAGATAAGGCTTGCAGCACTACCAACCTGCCTTTATACATTGGGGAGAGTAGGGCAGAATTCTCCAAATGGATCATGTTGGGTGACCGAGTGGAGTAGCATGAGTTGAGCATCAGGCAACATCAACATAGTAGACTTATTCCATGTGCAGGCATTCCTGCATTAGATCCTTCCCACAAGATGGATTGGCAAGAGATTATGAGTTGGAAATCTATCGATGGGATGATTCCTAGAAGGATACACTTAGCCAAGGACATATTGCAGCTTGGGCACTTAGGCACGGGCAGTGATGGAGGGCTGAAATGGTATAATAACCCACAGGTCCCAGGACTTATGTGGCATTGGGATCCAAGTATCAGAATACAAATGCTTTTGTTATGGATAGAAGTGGATTGCTTGAGGGAAATTAATCTTCGGGTGGGAGGATTTGTAGTATTCCCTTTTCTTGATGTTGTCAAAATGGACGGAATTTACCTACGGTACTTACAATGGTATTTGCTCATGGGATTTTCCCATAGTATTTGTCTTTGTTTTTTGAGGGAAAATAATAAAATAAAGTTTCTAGAGAGTCCCTCAAGCCTATTAAAGGGGATAGGAGCTAGGAAATGGATCATCCTGAGTTTATCAATCTTATTGTATTTTGTTGAGAACTCGGCTTGGCCAGTTCTAGTTGGATCTTGGGACAAAACCCTCGTGGAGACTTTGCTTGGTGGATCCATCCAAGGTCCACTGTTGTGCTTCATTGTCTTGGAATTTTCTAGTAGATGAGCAGCCATGCATGCCATTATTAAGGGCTTCATGGTCAATCACATTGGCATGTAATTTTTTCTGATTATTAATAGAATAAGTGGTTGCTCTCTTTTCAGATCCCCTTGTGTTCGGTGTTCAATTGCAAGCATCTCTAATTAGAACACTTAAATGTGTCCGATCTATTAAAATTTTTGTTGTTTGGGATCTTACACAAACAAAACAAGGTCAGTGATAGGGAGCATCCCCGTGTAATACACTCATAATGAATTCAGAGAGACTCTGAGCACCTTTGAACGCTGCCAATAATAGTCTCATAAATTTAATGATAGCTGCCATGAGAGAATAAGCAATGCTGATGTTGCAACACTTCTGAAACAAAGAGTCCCACGATTCACACTAACCATAACTGTAGATAATGATAATCCCAGGTTAAGCTAATAATATAAACCTGAATACTAAATTATACAGAAACCAAAAAAATATACCTGGCCCTTGACTAACAACGCAATTACGAGAATCAACACATGCCTGTCATAATACAAGCCAATGTCTCTAGTTCACTGCAGAGAACATCATGGATAATCTCCAAAACGGGCAGTCCAGACTTGGAATAACAGAAACGACTGTCTCTTTTGTAACAAATCCTCATGTAATGATCTTGAAGATAGACTTGGCAATATGATAGAAATCACCACACTCAAAGGCTGTTGACTGCCCGAATAACTCTCCCAGGGAATATGTTGCTAAGCCTAAATGCCATAGCATCTTCAACCTGACGTGGGAGAAGAATCTGTTCCTCGTACTCCTCTACATCAGTTGGTACAGATAACATTAGGCACACACCATGCAGCTACTGTATGGATTCTGCTCTGACAATCTCTCCAAGTCTAAAGTAATTGTTGGTGCTTGTGCATTTGATCTATCACCCATCACAAAAGCATGAACTTGCTTATTGATTTCAATCCAACTGCATCCAGGGTTCTTTCTAATTCTCCTGTCTTTCATAATTTTCCGCACCTTCTGAATGTCATCACATCTACCAGCTGCTGCATAGATATTTGACAGCAGCACATAAGGTGTAGCATTTGTTGGGTCTAATTGAAAGATGTGTTCTGCCGCACGTTCTCCTAACTCTATATTTTTGTGGACTCCACAAGCAGCAAGTAGACATCCCCACACAGTAGCATCAGGTTGGACAGGCATTTGGATGATAAAGTCTTCAGCCTCATTCAAATGCCCAGCACGGGCAAAAAGGCCAACCATGCAGCCATAGTGCAACATTGAAGGTGTGATGTGATAATATTGAGTCATCGAATTGAAATACAGACGACCCTCATTCACTAGGCCAGAATGGCAGCATGCAGACAAAATACCAAGAAATGTGACATGGTCTGGTTTTATGCCAGAATTTTCCATTTGTTCAAATAGTTGAAGAGCCTCCTTACCACAGCCATGCATGGCATATCCTATGATCATCGCATTCCAAGTGACTACGCCTTTTTTAGGTATTCTATCAAATATATTGCATGCACTTACCAAACTCCCACATTTTGCATACATGTCAACAAGAGCACTACTTATAAAGACATTAGATTCAAATCCACATCTTATTATGGATTCATGAATTTGCTTTCCCTGCTCTAATGTTGCCAAGTTGGCGCAGACGGGGATAGCAACTGCAAAGGCTTGTGGATTTGGGTGCACACCCGTAAGTTGCATTTTACGAAAATGTTTCAAAGCCTCCATACCATGCCCACTCTGTGCATATCCTGCAATTATCAGTGTCCAAGAAATTACATTTCGTTCAGGCATTTTTTCAAAGAGCTTCAGTGCCTCATCAATGTGCCCATTCTTTGCATATCCTGCTATCATAGCATTCCATGAGACAATGTTCCTATCAGGTATGTTTTGAAAGAGCTTCACGGCCTCGTCAAGATTTCCCTTCTGTGCATATCCAGCAATCATCACTGTCCAAGACACCACGTCTCGCTCAGGCATTTTTTGAAACAGCTCCAGGGCCTCATCAATATGCCCATTCTGAGCATATCCTGCAATCATTGTATTCCATGAGATAATGTCAGTTAGAGCCATCGTGTCAAACAAGATGCGGGCATTCTCAGGATAGCCACATTTGGAATACATGTCTATAAGAGCATTCTGCACAACGACATCAGAGTGAAATCCACTTCTAATTATTTCTTCATGGATCTCCTTCCCATGCACGGGAGCAGCCAAGTCCGCACAACCTGAGAGAACAATGACGAACGTTTTTGAGTTTGACTTCACTCTTGCTAGTTGCATTTTCCGATAAAGTTTTAGAGCCTCCTCACTACACCCATTCTGTGAATATCCTGCAATCATTACATTCCATGAAAATACGTTTTTCTCAGGCATTTTTTGAAAGAGTTTTAGGGCATCATCAACATGTCCATTCTGTGCATATCCTGCAATCATTGTAGTCCATGAGATCATTGTTTTTTCCGGAATACTATGGAAGATCTTCAAAGCCTCATTAACATGCCCATTTTGTGCATATCCCGCAATCATTGAATTACATGAAACTAAATTTCCTTTAGGCAACCTATCAAACACAGTACGAGCATTTTCCATGCTCCTGCATTTTGCATACATGTCTAAAAGAGCAATGTTCACAGAGACGTCAGACTCTAATGCATTCCTAATTACGACCTCATGCACTTCCTTGCCATGTTCGAGAGCAACCAAGTTGCCACATGCTGGGAGAACAATGGCAAAGGTTTTTGAGTTTGGCTTAACACCAGATCCTTGCATTTGTTGAAAACACTTCAAGGCATCTTCACTATACCCATTCTGTACATAGCCCGCAATTATTACATTCCAGGAGACAACATTTCTTTCCGGCATTTTCTGAAATAGCCTTGAAGCCTCACCGACTAATCCATTCTGTGCATATCCTTCAATCATCACTGTCCAGGAGACTACATTTCTTTTGGGCACTTTTAAAAATAGCTCATTAGCATCCTCAATATGCCCATTTTTTGCATACCCTGCAATCATAGTATTCCATAACACCACATCTCGTTGAGACATTCTGTCAAACACGTTGCGTGCATTCTCTAGATTCAAACACTTTGCATACATGTCTACAAGGGCACTGCCCACAAAGACATCGACCACATTCCCATTCCTAATCATAACCCCGTGAATCTCCTTCCCGTGAATAAGACTTTCCAAGCTGGCACATGCCAGTAAAACAGTGGTGAAAGTATTTGAGTTTGCCTTCGTACCTGACAGATGCATCTGCCTAAAGAGCTCGAGGGCGACAGCATCATCTCCATTCTGCATAAACCCCGCAATCATTGCAGTCCATGACACCACATTCCTCTCTGGCATTTCTTGAAAGAGCTCCAGAGCCTCCTCAACGCGTCCATTCTGTGAATATCCTGCAATCATAGTATTCCATGAGACCACATTTCGGTGAGGCATTTTCTCAAACACATCACGTGCATTTTCAATACATCCAAATTTAGCATACATGTCAATGAGGCTACTCCCCACAAAAACATGGGACTGAAACCCGTGACGGATTACTTCCTTGTGGATATCCATAAGAGTGCCCAAGTTTGTGCATACCCCAATAACGCTGGTGAAGGTGAACTGATTTGGTTTGACGCCTGCTCTTTGCATTTCATAAAACAACTGCAAAGCCTCTTCGGCATAACCATCCCTGGCATAAGCTGCAATCAGCGTAGTCCATGACACTACATTTCGTTGCGGAATTTTGTCAAACACATTGCATGCATCGTCTATGCTTCCGCATTTGCAATACATGTTTAAAAGGATGTTTAGGACAGAGATATCTGGTTTGAATTCCTTGTTACTATTCATATGGGCATGAACTAATCTTCCTTTTGAGAGATTTTTCTTCTGAATGCATTCCTCAAGCAGACATGCATATATGGAAGAGTTTGAGAACCGGTCCAATGAATGTAAAGAATGCATGCATTTTTCATGTTGACCCTGCTCGCACACAGTTCTCACTCTGTTGTTATTGGCGTTCGCTGCTTTGGCTTTGAGAGCGCTGGCTGTAGTGTTAATTCTGCTTTTGAGTTGAAGCATCGAATGTTACATTGACTTTATTAAAAGACAGTGAGAGTTTTGACAACATGGAAATCATGGTAATCCTCTCAGAACATAGCTACCAAAGTGGGCCGAAAGCTAACATTTTCTGTTTCAATCTTATTAAACCAGAAACCAACTGATTATATATTTTGTTTTTGGAAGGATTGGAACTGTTGCGCTAGTTACAATCCCAGTGAGAGTTTTGACAACATGGAAATCATGGTAATCCTCTCAGAACATAGCTACCAAAGTGGGCAGAAAGCTAACATTTTCTGTTTCAATCTTATTAAAACCAGAAACCAACTGATTATATATTTTTGTTTTTGGAAGGATTGGAACTGTTGCGCTAGCTACAATCTCACCTATCCATCACCGGAAACGCCCATCTATCATAAGATTTCCACGTCCTTATTTGAATGACTAAATTTGGTTAACCAATTAAATTTTTTTCCAAAGCTGGGTGGAGTTCAGGTTTGGCTCCGATGGAAAAATGATTGATGGAGTGGTTTATTTTACGATTTAGTAGGACTTAGGTGTATAAGTATGTAATTTCTCAATAAATTATTATTATTATTATTATTTAAATGGGGTTGAGCAATAAAAATAAAAATAGCTAATGTTAGGTTAAACAAAAAATTAAATAATTATATAATTAACAATTAAAACAATAATTAAGTAAGTTCATGGATAAAAATAAAAATAGCTAATGTTAGGTTAAACAAAAAATTAAATAATTATATAATTAACAATTAAAACAACAATTAAGTAAGTTCATGGTTGAATGTGATCTGGTTTGTTGGGTTGTTGGATTTTAGGTAAGTTTTCAATATAGAAAATAAACAAAGATTTATTATAATTGTTCGGTTAATTCGAAGAAGTAATGATATGGTTACCTTTGACATTATTTGTATAATTATTATACAATTGAATTGTGTTTAGTGAGAGTTTTTGGAAGTTTTTCCGGTTAATTTGAAGAAGTAATGATATGGTTACCTTTGACATTATTTGTATAATTATTATACAATTGAATTGTCTTTAGTGAGAGTTTTTGGAAGTTTTTCCGGTGGATTTTTCCCGTCTAATTTTTCTAAAATTGGGCACAAACTTATTGAAATCACAAGTTTGACGGGTAACTCCTACACAATAGAAGCGCCCTAGAAAGTTTTAAGGGTGCTGAATCTATATATACAATCAAAAAACTAGTTTAAATAACACAAATCAAAATTTCACCACAAATTTTTCCACCAAATTTTAGCACCAAAAACTCTAAAAAATCACACAAAATATTAAATATAAGTATTAAATATTTTATAACTACTCTCTGAGAGTGTTAAATATTTTGTAGCTATTATTATTTTAGATGGACTAATGATTTTAGATAGAGTGTTAAATATTTAGTTCAGGCGCATTGAATATTTAACTAAATATAATATTCAATGAAATATTCAATGAAATATTTAGCTCTATGATATTTATCTCATATAGAGTGTTATATATTTGGCTCATATTTTAATGAAAATACTTGAGATGAAGTGTTAAATATTTAACATATATATAATGTTAAATGCAGCTATATAATATTTATAGTTAATTTATATGTTTTTTTAAGTGTTAAATAGGTGTAAATAAAATATATAATATTTATAGTTAATTTATATGTTTTGTTTTTTTACAAGAATATAACATCATAGTAATGGGGAAATAAATAATAATAATATTGAAGAAATACAAAGTGTATAAAGACAATGAGTTAGAAGATCAGGATTAAATCATATGGAAGACTAATTGAAATGAAAGGAGGGCGGAAGAGGATACACATAAATGAGCAACGAAGATTGCAAAGGCAATAAATGACTGATGATCAAGGGGAAGAACAATGAAAGAAGGACCATGACAGAAAAAGGGTGTAATGACAAAGACAAAATGAGGATGAAAGGGTTCAAGAAGAATGAAAAAAGAATTTTGAAAGAAAAATATTGAAATTTGAAGAAATGAATGAGGGTGATAAAGAAGAACACGAAGGTCAAAATAGAGAACAAGAGCAAGCACATCAAAGAAGACAATTAAGATATTTCAGTGATGCAAGGCCAATAATTGAATATCTTTCTCCTATAAATATGAATCTCCCAAATCATCAACCAATGGAGCAATGTGATGATGAACATGAAATGATGTCCAATGTATCGTTGGGTATGAATCTTGAAAATCCTTGTTGGTGTCCAGGTATGAACAATCTATTCACCCTTTTTCTACATTAAATTATCAATCTGGGTGTGTATCCTTTTCAAGGCAATGCGCAAAGTATATGCAAGGGCAAGGTTACCATTCATTACCGACCAAGGGTTCGTGATTAATATTCAAAACATTGTTGTAACACTGAAACTTACTACAATACTCAAGAAAAGCAATTGCAAGAATTAACAATCTGTAACAATAACCAGGAAACAATAAATGACACACACATAAGAAATACGCAGCACCTGATCAGAAGAGCGGGCCCAACTCTTTGATCAGGGTTGCGTTAATCACAGTGAAGAATGGAGCAGCGAAAGAAGTGTTGTTTTATTAACTGGAAGAGAACTGTTACAATATTGAAGGGGGGGATCCCCTTTTACAGAAATAACCTGTCTTTTATACACAGCGAAGGAGAACAATGTCTTTCCCCAAAACCCAGTAACCGTATACCCAGAAATACACATTAGTTCAGAACGACACTGACACCGGATGAACATGGTCAGAGAATGGTCCAAGAATGGTTCAGGGATATGTGACTCCAACTACCTGACTTCCTTATGGCTGGTTGTTGCTGTGAATTGCGGATCTGCTGCAGCATGCTGAAAGATCGGTACCTGTTCTCCGAGAGCTGCGGTCAAACATGTGTTTTAGTGTTGTGAATAGGCAAAACCCCGCGACTTTACTTCATTAATAAAATATTCCAATAGGTAGGAAAGGAGTAATTACTTGCGGATTTAGCATAGTAAATATGAATGAATAAGTGAAAAAAGGACAGAAAGAGGGTGGAAATGCAACAGAAAGATAGCTTGATTTGGTGCCCAACATCTCCCCCCAACTAGCCTTCTGCATGTCCTCATGCAGTTCACCACCTTCGCAGATCTGGGTTATGCAGACTGATAGCTTCTTGGAGTTGAGCATGATCATAGTCTTCGCCCATCTCTGTCCTTGGAACCTTAAAACCCTCTGAGAGGAGGATTTCCTTCCACCAATCACCTGGAACATTATATGCTGGGGTGTAATCTTCCACTAGCAACCAGATGATGGGGAACTGGAACCGAATCCCCATCCATCGGACCCCACATGTTTGGACACATGGCACATACCTGGGCACTCTGGTGAGTGCTCGTGCAAAATTCAGTGCTCCAAATGGTTCCCTGTTCCGGACAGTTGTAGGTGACATCATCCATCTTTTCTGACGACAATCAAGGGCTTCATCTTGAAATGTGACTAATTGTATGACATAAAGATCAAGGCACCATTTCTGTGTCCTTAGCATCCTTTCCTTATTTCCCTCAATTCCCAAAAAGGTGTTGTGTTTAGTGAACATGGTTATTGACCTTTCATGTTCTCCTCTTACTATAAATGGCTTTGTAACCTGATTGGACTCAAATGTATTAAAATCCTTTTGCCAACTGATCTGATTAAAAGTGTAAGAGGTGAGAGCCCTTAAATGAATGTCTCCCACATATGGGAGCGGGTTGAATTCTCTGTCCAGGCGCAGTAGATACCCATGCATGTAAAATTCACACATCAAATGCTGTGTCGGCACGACATGGCTCCTTAATATGCGGAGGAATTGTACACCATCCTCTATTTCATAACTGATCTCTTTCTTGATGCTCTCCATGCAGAATAAAAGAAAACGTTCATGCAATAATAAAGAATAACAAGAAGCAGGGGAACGACATGCCATCACCTCTCCTGTTAAGTTAAACTTCTGCTCCTTATCAAATTTCAACTCTGCCACTTGCTTTTCCAACTGCTCCATCTTGAGTTGCTGCTTCGCATGCCTCAATCTCATGACATCTATATGCTCCACATATTCAAAAATGGTTGTGGAGGTTCGTTCTTGAGTTCTTTTGACCTCACTTTAGTACCAAGCCACAGTGGATTTCCAAGTCTACACTTCGGCTGTTAGGGCATATTCACGGTCTTCAAATAGTCGCTTGAATAGGTCTGTTTGAGTGGCAGCAGAAGTTGTGGCTATCTGGTCCACCTGAGTCCCTGCTTCCACTACTGTGGCTTTGGACCTTTTGGCTTGCTGCTTGTATTTCTTCACTCGCTTCTACAATTTGTGTACCTGCTTCCTTAATTTCCTAACCTCCATCTTAAGCCGCATTGTTTCTCTAAATTGTAGCTGGTATTTTTGTTTGACAGGTAGTTTTCATTGTTCACATAGCTCCACCCATTCTTGCTTAACCAAAACTTCTTCTGTTTCGGCAACTAGTTCAGCTAGAGGTAAATCCCCCAAGACAGATTCCACTATGCCGACTATCAGATTTCCTTCCACTGCCCGTCCTTCCTCGATTATTTCTTGTTTTATGGCCTTCTCGCTTGGCCATACCATTGGCTCATTAGTCAGGACCGCTTCGCTTGGTCCCTCCTCTTCGCCAACATCTACTTCCTTTTTTTGTGGGATCACCACAACCAGTGGTGCCCTTGTGAGGTGATCACCTATTGATATGCCGGTTGGAACCTCTTCATGTTCCCCTGCCTCAGGGATATCTGCCTCTTTTCTCCTTGCAGGCTCCAGAGTGTTTGTCGCCTAGGCAGCATCTGTCCCACCTGGTTGTGGTCTTCGTGATAAATTCAAGGCAGAAGGAACGACAATATCTTCTTCTGTCCGAGGGGAATGAGATACCCTTGCTCCTCTTGGGATAGAAGAGAAAAAGGAAAACTGGCAGGGCTCTTCAGTGTTTGGTCCCAAGGTTGACGCTGGTTCTTATGGAGTAGCTCTAGCTTCATGCCCTAGTTCTCCCAAATCTTCCTCAATAGGTCCCAAGGTTCTCCCCGCTCCGAGCTCTTCTTGTCCTAGTTCATCCTCTTCCATTGGTCCTATGGTTGGGGTGGTCACGACCTCTTCTTCATTCAGACTGTCTTCCTCCATCGGCTCCACGGTGGCAGGAAGTCCTTGTGGGGTACCTTCGGCCACAATATCGACCAATTCTCCCGTCCTTGCTTGTTGTGGTGCTTCCTCTATTGTTGTCATGCTATTGATTTGCTCTACTAGCTCCACGGTTGAGGCTAGTTCTTGTGGGTCAACCTCGGCCGTGGTACTAGTGGGCCTTTTTGTGTCGACTCCTGCATCTTCCATTGGTCGCACAGTTGCAGCTTGCTCTTGGGGAGCAACCTCTTCTTCAAATTCTTCAGCTTCCATTTCTATCTCTTCTGGCTCCTCCTGGTCAACATAGTCATCTTCTTCTGCATATTCTTCCTCCATTGCTTCCAGTTCTTCTTCCTTGGTGGCCACAGTGGCTGCTATCTCTTCCTCCGTGGAATCCCGAAATAGTTCCCATGGAATCAGAATTTGTCTAATTGCATTCATTACCAGTAGCTAGACCAGCTCGTGATGGGTAACGACCGCCATCACCTGTTGCGACCGTTGAGCCGAATGTGCCATCAGCTGAAGACTCCTTAGTAAGAAATAAGGCACATTTAATGAAAAGGCCTCTACTTGGAGGAATCAGAGGTGAGCTAATATCCAAAGATGGTATTTAAACATAGTGGAGTATCTCCCCTCACAAGTTATATATTTGATGACAAACTCTGCTACCTCTCCCCATGGATGCGGTAATGAGTTTTGGTCGTATCCTCAAACCTTCTGGGCGATGCTTTCTCTTGCCTGCAAAAAGGCTTCGAGAAACTCCGGGAGGGAAGTCCTCCTTGAAAACCATCTTTGTCCATTTTGAGGGAGCCCGCTAACTTTTGCAATGGCTTCCTCTGTAACAAGGACTTCTATCCCGTGGACCCGAGAACTTCCTTCTTCCAGGTTGAGTGCGATTTCTGTTGAAAATGCAACAAGATGATGGAGCTTAGTGAAAAGAAGTCGCCTTCACTAAGTGGGCCCATAGGCTATTTTGGCGCAAAGTCTATTTTTAGACATATGGATCATGGTCTATGAGTTGCAGGATGCTATTTATGGATGATTGGTCATGTTGGTAAAAATAGATGGACCTCTATTTTTAGACATATGGGTGGAGTCTATTTTTAGACCACCAGTCAAAAAATAGAACAGTCGAATATTATTAGCTCTTAATAATATTTGGACTATAAACATTATCTTATCCTCTTGCAGCACTTCAGTTCGAGCTACGGATGTGGCACATGCAACTTCCAGAAGAAAATACGCTTTTCCTATGGGCTAGTTGAGCTATTGCATGATGGACTTCAATTAGAACTCAAGTGATTGAGTTTGGTAGAGTTGATTGAGGAGTTGATGGAGTTGTGTTCAGTTTGACTTAGTTGAATTAGTTGTATTTAGTCTAACTGACAAATACACTAGTGATGAGTGGTGTGAATTAATTATTAAGTAATTCACTAATTATTAACTCATAAATCAACTAAAGAATACATCAGTCAACTCAGTGCATGGATAGTTCAGTGGAGACAAGTGTTAGAGGTGGGTGAAAGGGTGAGACTACTATCAGTTGTGACTATAGATGTGCATGAGATTGGCATAATCATTGATTGAGATTGCCAATGAGGATTGCGCAGTACAAGCCAAGGGAATTCAAACTTGGATATGATCTATTCTCAACTTGGATTGCGCAGTAGAGGCAGGCAAACAGTGGAGGAGATTTGAACCCGTGACTTGTTAAGATCTGAGCTACTTTGTGTGTAGCATGTGGAGATAGTACTGAGTACTTGTGAGGAGTATTGTACTATGTATTGTTACATGTTCTCTATCATTATAATATACAAATAGTTGGGGGTTTTCAACTGTATGCTTTCCCCA